>CAUYPK010136885.1:0-73030 GCA_963574355.1 Loris lydekkerianus | reverse complement strand
TTGATATGATCATGGGGCACCATAAACTAGCTTCATAGACCATTTGACACATTTCCATCACACTGGTTAACATAGCCTTCCTGGCATTTTCTTAGTTATTGTGCTAAGACATTTACATTCCACATTTACTAAGTTTCACATATACCCTTGTAAAATGCACCGCAGGTGTAATCCCGCCAATCCCCCTCCCTCTACCCACCTCCCCCATCCCTCCCCTCCCTTTCCTCCTTCCCCCTATTCTTAGGTTGTAACTGGGTTATAACTTTCATGTGAAAGCCAAAAATTAGTTTCATAGTAGGGCTGAGTACATTGGGTACCTTTTCTTCCATTCTTGAGATACTTTACTAAGAAGAATATGTTCCAGCTCCATCCATGTAAATATGAAAGAGGTAAAGTCTCCATCTTTCTTTAAGGCTGAATAATATTCCATGGTGTACATATTCCACAATTTATTAATCCATTCATGGATGGATGGGCACTTGGGCTTTTTCTATAACTTAGCAATTATGAATTGGGCTGCAATAAACATTCTGGTACAAATATCTTTGTTATTTATGAATTTTCTATCTAAACTTGTATTTTCCTGTCCAATCTTTTAGTGCTAATTGTAGAATTATTTCACTGAAAATTTTCTTTCCATAAAACAACTTAAAATCTTTCAGAAATGAGGTTAGTTTTTTTTTTTTTTTAAGTACATCTAAGATGTGCATATTGTCCTGTGGCTCAGGTATTTTGAAGGTAGTATTTGTTTAAGCAATATGTGAGCATCTGTTTTTCTAGCCACAACCCATATACCTGCGCTCCACTTGATAGGAAAAATATAACTGCATGCTTATGAAGTTAGACAAGGAAGAAATATAATTTCTCAAGGCCATAAGACCTGAAACTCATTCTTCACCAAGCAAAAAAAAAAAAAAAAGGGGGAAGGGGGGATTCTCAAGAAATAAGATTTATCTTCAAACCACAAATGCCCAAGAGTGTCAATATTTTGCAGGTAACTACCAAAAAGCAAGACTTATTTACCAGTCCCAAAGCACATGAATATCAATTCTTTGCTAATATAATTATAAACATAAACATAAGCATTCATGATCTTACACATTAATTGCTTAATAAAACAGACTCATGTCTAGATTGGTTTTCATCAAATCAATAAATTCAAGGCTATCCAAATCAATCTCCTCAGCTTTCAAAATAAGCACAGAAAAAAATGACAGGGTTAGAAGGTGAAATGTTGATAAAATGGAAATGACATGTGTTAAGCCATCAAAATTTTTGATATAGACAGGAATTCTAATTTCACAAAGTAATCCTTTCACATTGACCATTGAAGTTGCCAAGTTCATGTGCTCAGCCCACATTCAGCCCTTCTTCTTTCACCTTTTTCTCTTTTTTTACTTTTATGATCCTTGGTCTCTTGTTTGTAGAGATTGGCAGCTCCATCCAGCAAATGCCACATGTGCTCATCCAGTGTTCCTGAGTGTTGGGTTGGAACAGACCAGATGCTCAAAACATTCTAGTAGACTAAATAAAATTTAAAAGTTCTTTCAGTTTCTAATTCTACCAAAAATGTGGTACATTTGGCCCTTCAGTTAGAGAATCTGCTTCAGAAAATGAACATCTTGATGATGGAGATTGTCGCATTGCAGCATTCTATGAAGACATTCATGGTCAAACAGAACAGAAACAATCCATGAACCAATTTGCCAGCAGAAGATTCAGTCAATTTGTCTCTGATATTTTGTCATTAGAGTCATATTTCCCAAATATGTTCCATTGATATAATTTCCATGTGTCAAATTTCTACTTAGCAAATACTTACAAATGTCTTGGGAAATGCATGAAAGGTTGACATTAGAGCACAATATATACTTGATCATGATTCTTATATAATATCATGGCTATTTATGTGTCTGTTCTTTCCAGGGAAAAACAATGTACTGGCTATATTCAAACCCTCACTAGCTACAATAGTGACGGAGATACTAGTTTCCTTTATATTGGATGGATGGACAGATGGACTAACAAATGACATTTTTGCAACACCTAGCAACCAGCAGAAAACATTTTGATGGCATAACTTCAGTGGCAGCTACACAACTGTTTAGACACTTGATGTGGTATATAAAATCTTCAGCACGGGTCGACAAAGGAGAACATTAGAAAATGTCTAATATTAAATTATATTAATTATGTAAATTAATTATATTACATATAATTTTAATATATAATTATATAATATGTTAATTATATAATATGTAATTGTTAATTATATTTTATATTAAATGGATCTAATATAAAAGGGAAGATGAACTTGAAATATTTCCAGTGGCCAAGGTCAGAGTAAGTCTGAGTAAACAAAGGCCATACAGCGAAGATGACAGGGAGTACCGTGGAGCTGCACCAGGAAGCATTTCACATACAGAGGTAGCCCAAAGTTGGGGAAGGGCACTAACTCTGGAGTCTGTCCTTGGCTCAAGTCCTGAGACTGCCACAGCTCATCAGCTGGGTACCCTTGGGCATATCTCAACCCCTGAGAATCTCGGTTTCCTGGTTGTAAGGATTAAACAATATGGCATGGATTACCTGATGCATGGTAACTACTCAGTAAATGCCAGGTCCCTTTTGCCTTTGCAGAACATCTTGCTAAGTGTCCTGTCAGGGCTTCTAAAATTGGCCACAGGAATTCAGGTGATAGGAGAATCTCCCTCCCTGAAGACCTTTCAGAAATAGTTTTAGAGAGGCTCAAATAACTAGAGCAATTCATTCATTCTGTCAATGAGTGAGTACCTACTACCCTGGAATAGACCAAAAATAAAGTAATAGTTTTAGCCCCAAAGGCGTCTATGGTCTAACGAAGCGAGCCTAGAGAGGAGGCTGGGTTATCACAATGTTATCCCAGTGCAGAACCGTGAGGAATTGTAAGGGGTATTGCATATGCAGAATTGCCTTTTTAAGTAATTGTGTTAGAAACATCATGGACAAATTTTGGAATGGAGCAGGGAGATGAGTCAGGAGGGTGTGGCAGATCCATGTGGGTGACAACAGTGACTTGGAGGAAGGAAGTGGCAATAGGGAGCTTTATGCTAACCTCTAAGTCCTTTGCTTTTTCTGAAGGATAAAAGCCTCAAAAATAAAACTGCAATTCCACTCACTGCCAAAGAGAAAGTTTTTCTCAAAGGCAATTCTGCCAAGAGACATGTTGCCATCCTAGTGAGGGCCCAGATGATTAACATGGATCCAGAAAGGGAAACATAAACTCAGAGCTTTGTGTAAGAAGCCAAAGATGCTGAGTGTCTATCTGGAGGCTAGTGCGATGTCAGCACTGCAAGGAGGCAGCATCAAAGGTGTCACAGCCCACCTGTGGTTCAGGAGCACTTATGCTGCCACTAATTAAACAGTCTTGTCTGCTCTGAGCACTGGGCAGAACAAGGATGAAATAGCCTGCACACAACAATCCTCCAGGCTAAGCCATTGACAGGAGCACAAAGAGGGCTTGTGCACTTGGGCAATAATCCCAGAATGGCCAGTAATCACCAGGGCCGCTGGGCAAGTTGCTCCCCTTCTGTGGACACCCTCTCCCTCATCTGTCAAGGATCCACCTAATTGATCTCTCAAAGCACTTTCCAGCTTTAACTCCCCTGGTTGGTATTCCTGCCCCAGAAAAGGTATATTGGAGAAAAATAATAAACTTTGTCTGGACTTGCCACTTATCCAGGGGGACACACACCCAGACACACGTCCTTGGGATGTGTTAGCTCTTCACAAGGGAAGGGGAATAATTGCTCTGAGTGTTAGAAAAGGAAAACTTCTCACTTGAATTTTCTCTGACATTTTGTCATTAGCTATACCAACCTTTCTGGAGGACAGGCAGGCTGTGCGTGCGTGTGTGTGTGTTTGTACGCACGTGTGTGTGTGTTTACTGAATAAGCAAATACATCTAGATAGAAGCACAGATTGGTGTAATAGAAAACAAGGATTTAAGAATCAAACACACAGCAGACACACAAATATATTACATCCTAACTATGGGATGAAGATAAGAGCTTAAACATTCTTTGCCTCAGTTTCCTCTTCTAAAATATGGGCAATAATAATAACTAACTTTTCAGACTACCATAAACTTTAAATGTGATAAATACATAAAATGTCTGGTGCATAGTAATCGCACACGTGTCAGCCCCTCTCCTTACACTGACATACCAAGAGACTGGCAGGCAGGGATGGCTCTGGCTTGCCTGTGTGTGAAGGTAAACCCTGGACCTCCAACAGAGGAAGGTGACTCTGCGGAAAGATGAGAGTGAGAGGATTCTGCATGTTGAGGGACCTTGCAGATTGTTCCAGCCTCCTGCCTCATTTAACAGAGGAGGAAACAGGGCTACTACTGCAGCTGAGACTTCTTGTTCTGAAATATTTGTACTCTGGTGGGCATGCCCCTGCCAGAGCATCTTATAAGCCCCCCACCCCCAGGGAAGGCACTAATACCCCCATCTCACAGATGGGAAAAGTGCTGAGGGCAAGGGAATCATCCAGTGAAGGGCACACTGTTTGGACTTGGGATTGGATTATTCAAAATTTCTTAGATCACGTTCTTTCCTTCCTCTCTGCAGGGACCATCATACTTCACAGGTAGACTTGGATGCTCACCTGGGACTTTACCACCCCCTGTAGGAACTGTGCACAGAGAGCATTCAGTAAGGATCTTAGACAATGTAGGTTGATGCTGACCTTCACAGTCTCAGGAGACAGATAGGAAGCCATTAAGGGTTTGAGGATCAGAGAGGTTGAGCAACTTGCCCTGGGTCACCCAGTGAGTAAGTTGTGGAACAAGGATTGGCACTCAGTTTTTCTACAACATTCTGCTGAGGGAAAATTCTGACCTGAGCTACTGAAGCAAGCTGCCTGCAAGAATGGAAGCCTCAGCAGTTCTCTTTTCATAAAAATTCATCTCTTGTACATCCTAAACTGTTATATTTAGGGGTGAGGGTTCCCGATATCTGAAACCACATTCCAATTATTTCTAAAAGAGAGAATAAGATATTAACAATTATTTGATCTAGATAATGGGAATTTATTCCTACTCTTCTTTATGTAGATTAAAATTTTTCTTCATAAAAAGTTGAAGATGAATTTATCTCATGCATCTCTGCCTCTCTAGAAAGCCCCGAGACCACCCTCCTCTCCCCAGTGACCATGCCCACCACATACTCAGACACTGAGAGTCGTTGAGTGGGGCCTCTGTTTCTGACCACAGCAGCCTCTGCCCCTCACTGTCCACGCAGAAGGCCTTCCCGCTGCTCCCATCCCTCTGGCTGGCTCGGTACTGGCCATCCTGGTCACACTGCAGGCCCACTTCATTCCTCTGACAGTCAGTGACACCTGGAGCCAAGAGAAGGACACAGAAGTCAACAGTGGGCCTCTAGGCTCTCCTCCACTCCTTCTTCCAGGCTCTGGGTCATTCACCAGATGTCCAAACAACATGTCTTACCCTTGTGTTTGGAGATGGGGCCTTTGGGAGGTAATTAGGTTTAGATGAGGTCATGAGAGTGAAGCCCTCATAATGAGATTAATGACTTTATAAAAAGAAAAAGAGGGGAGACATTTCTCTTTCCCTTTCTGTGTGTGAACCAAGCAAAAGCCACATGAAGATGCAACCAGGAAGGGAACCTTCAACAAGAAATGGGTGGTGTTGGTACCCTGACTCCAGACTTCCAGCCTCCAGACCATGAAAAATAGAGTGTTGTTTAAACCACCAAGTCTAGGGTAATTTGAAATGGCAACCTGAACTAAGACACACTTGATGAGCACACTATTTGCAAGATATCACTGGTGCCATCTGGGAGACAAAGGAGTTGACATTGAGAGAAAGAAGGTGATTTGGCCTAGGTCACAGGGCTAGTAAGAGGTGACGGCAGGGATGGAACCTGGTTTGGCTGATCCAAGCCTTCGCTTCTGTCCTCACTTCCCTGCCTTTCTTCTCATATCCCCTCCATAAACAAGATCATATCCCATCAACCCTCCTTTAGCAAAGTGGTCCTCTCACATTTTTAGAGCACTTTACATCATCTCCAAGCACAGGGACTGGTGTCAGGTGCACATGCTGAGGGTGATGCCCAGAAACTCTCTGAATGGTTTCTTCTCTAGGAGGAATGGCAGACCTGCAGCCTACAGAATTCCTCTTACCTTTACTTTCTTGGAAATACTATCCCATTACCCTATTCTCCTGACCAAGGAAACTGCCTTCATCAAAGAAAGTGATTTGATATCTTTTGAGCACTTGTTTTAAAATTTCTGAAAATTATTCAGATTTTAAGTAATACCTCTTTGCCTCACATTGACATAATTTCAGACTAACATAAAAAGATGCAGAACAAGACAAGTGATGTGGCCTTGCTAGGAAGGAAAACCCCAACGATACCCCGGTGACTGTGAAGTAAGTAGGCCCAGTGAAATCACGTGATATACAGGAAGGCCAAGCCGTCCTGACATCCTGACAAATGTCTAGGGCCAGAAAGGGAATATGAGTTACGCAGGGCAATAGCTATCTGTGGAAAATATCTTCCACTTCTCAATCTGATATGATTGACTTATACAAAATCGGAAGTTTCAGAATCAGACGAAACCAAGATCAAAGGCCAGTTAAGTCATTTGTTAGCTGAGTGACTTCAGTTAAGTTTCTTTTCTTTGAGCCTTGACCTTCTTATCTGTAAAGTTGGGCTACTCATATTTACCTTGCAGTGGTGTCAAGAGACCTGAAGGAGACAACACAGGTAAAATGCCTGGTGCAGAGCCAGGCGTCCCCCTGTGGAGGCTCCTCTGATCACAGTGCATGTGCCCAGCAGCTCTCACTGTGGGCAGTGTGGCCTCAGCTGCCACCAGAGAGACACTTGACAGTGGCAGGAGACATGTTTTGTTGTCACAACTTGGAGATGGGGGTGCTACCAGCATCTCAGAGCTACTGAGGCTACCACATACCCTACCATGTAGGGACAGCTGTCCCACAGCAAAGGATTTTCTGTTCCAAAATGTCAAAAGTTCTGAGATTAGGGTAGTTGTTTTACCCTCACATTAAACTAAAATTTTAGAAAAGAAAAGTTCCATCCCATTACAGAGTTTTTCTTCACAGCAGGATCCTGTAGGACTTACAGTGAGTCTGGCTGAAAGCTCCCTCGGAAATGGTCATTCTG
This sequence comes from Loris lydekkerianus, assembly GCA_963574355.1. NCBI lineage: Eukaryota > Metazoa > Chordata > Mammalia > Primates > Lorisidae > Loris > Loris lydekkerianus. Next base: position 65,843 of record CAUYPK010136885.1, on the reverse strand, counting down.
CCCGCAGGACACAGCACACAGGCCAAGCTACCTGCCTCTTCTTGGTAGGATCCCACGGGACAGGGAATACATTGCTCATCTTGAGAGTAGCTTCCTTCCGGACACTTAACTGGAAAGCAGAAACATGATGCTAAAGAACAAGACATGTGCTTTACAGTTACCATCTCGGGACACGTAGGTACATGAAATCCTAAATCGGTTCAAAAGTCCATTCATTTGACAAATGTCCATTGAGAACCTACCATGTGTCAGGCCCTGAGAGCCAAGGGTACCACTATGCCGGAGGTCAGGGAGTCAGACAAGGATTTCTGACATGGGTAAAAGGAAGCAGGAGGGGGCCGGGTTGTGAAGGAAGAACATTCTCTCTCCCCTCTGAGAGAGAATGATGAAGATCAGCCCAGGCGAAGATCTAGGAAAAGAGAATTCCAAGAAAAGAGAACAGCAAGTACAAAAACCCAGAGGTAGGCTCAGCGCCTGTGGCTCAAGTGGCTAAGGCACCAGCCACATACACCTGAGTTGGCGGGTTCAAATCCAGCCCGGGCCCACCAAACAACAATGATGGCTGCAACCAAAAAAATAGCCGGGCGTTGTGGCGGGCACCTGTAATCCCAGCTACGTGGGAGGCGGAGACAGGAGAATCGCTTGAGCCCAGGAGTTGGAGGTTGCTGTGAGCTGTGATGCCATGGCACTCTACCCAGGGCGACAGCTTGAGGCTCTGTCTCAAAAATAAATAAATAAATAAATAAACCCAGAGATAGGAGTGAGTTTGGATTAGCCAAGGAAGGGAAGGAACGAGCCAAACAAAGCTGGCCACTGAGTTAGAGCTTGGTCTGCAAAGGAAGAATGGCATGAATTGTCATATTAAGGGCAGGGTAGAGGCTGAGGGTGAGAATGTGCAAACTTGGGATCTAGCAGACTGGTGGAGTCCCACTGACCACTGTACCTATATCATTGTGGACTTTACTGAGGCTCTACCTTCTCCTCTATAAAGTGGGCATTAATGTGACTACCTCACTGTAATGTAGTAAAATGTATGTAAAATACATACCATAATGCCAAATGCACATATGTGCTCAACAAATGATATTTTTAGTCTTGAAGAAGTCCTTCTTTGTAGCTAACCTGAACACCTATGCTGTCCAAATAGGATGTCCTCTCCACATGCCTGCTATGGCCCTTCTGCCTATTGGTCAATCAATGATTTTGTTGCACAAACCCAGAATTAGGGGAGGCAGGGGAAGTTCTCACTACCAAGGCTGTTGGGCTTTTGATTGACTCAGAAATGCCAAGTGTGAATGAGCATCTACCTCCTTGAATTTTGTACCCTGGTGCCTCCCTCACCTTGTCCCTACTGGGGTTATCCTATGAGTCTGCCCATAGGAGTCTGCTTTCTGCTGTCTGTTCCTTTGACTCCATCTCCAAATTCCTCCTAATTGTCCTCCTCTGATAGGGCTGGGAAACCAGAAAGCCAAGTGGAGCTAGAGTTCTCAGAAGAGTTCTTCCGAGAGTTCTAAGTTAGGGTGCAAGGAGCTATACTCTGAGGAAAGTGCATGAACTTGGCTACTGATGGTGACAGGCCAGAGAAGGGGGATAGTTTTGAGAAGTAGATTCTTTGAGATTTCTTGCTTGGTTCAGTTTGCTAGGAGTTTGCCAAATAACTACCAGACCAAGAGAGTTTTTAGCCAGTGAAATTTGGGAACTAAAATTTTGCCCACTCTTGGGAACATTTATTCTGTGTCTGTCACTGCTGTGTTGTTTCACTTATACATCCTTCCCAAGAGTTAGCCTTTTATCCCCCATTTCACAGATGGGAAAGCTGAGTCTCAGGACATCTATGCATAACTTTCTAGCAGGGTTTTCAGCAAGGGCAGCAGGGAAGTAAAATTATAGACTATGATAAGTACGATGCCCTATGTACTCACATACAACCCTAGGAGAAAGGTGTCATCACCATTCTCAACTGGAGAGAATTAAGGCTCAAGGTCAAGGTTGACCAGGAAGAGAGGTTATAGAGATAGGATTTAAACCCTAGCCATTCATCTCCAAACCAAAGTTTTTGGTCCGTCCACCAATCCAAGCACCTCTCACCAGCAGAGAGGTCAGCACAGATAAGTGGGCTGTGCTGAGATGGAGCAGTGTTGATTTAGCACCTGCTACCTCTGGCCAGCATGTTGCTTGGTATTTCTGAGTAAATGAGAAACACGAGCCGCGTCTGGGAAATTTAACAGTGTCTTTTTCGGTCCACCCTGAGCAATTAATATCCTCCCTCAGATAGCAGAGTTTCATTACTTCTATGAGTCAAATTGTTGATGATTATCTCTGGCATGTCAACCCCAGAACTGTGACTATGTTTTGGTTTTTTTTCTTTGTTTGTTTTAATATGTGGCCTCTAAACTCATCACTAAAGGAGAGCAAAAATCTTTTGGGCCAGCTGGAGTTCCCCTCCACAGCCTGAGGTGCAGGTGAAGGAGCAGACAGAAGAGCGTGTACTAACTATTAATAACTTCTGCCGTGACCCAAATCACTTTGAGGCTCCTGTCAGTGCTCAAGGAGCTTGCATGCTGTCCCCCACCCCCGTCCCTTCCCTCTGTCTCTGACGTCAAGAGTCTTTTCCACCCAAAACAACACTTCAGTAAGTCAGAATGACACAGTAGCTGGGCTCTGGTCATCCTTCGTCAGCAAGGGCTCCTCTCTAAGACCACTGGGTCCCTCGCCACAGCCAGGTGCTTATCCTCAATCAAACCTCTCCCTTGATATCCTTGGAAAACCCCTTTGGCCTCAGTTCCCTCCTTTATAAAATGAGACAATTCAGCCTATTTGAGTTTTGGACATCACAAAATTCGGGGCCACGCTACCCCTCCTACCAACGCTTCCCCACATGGCCCCTGCAGTGACTGCCATGCTTTGCTCCTTTGGAAGAGGTCAAGCCCACACCTGGTCCTGTCACTCTCACCTTAAAATTCCCCCATAGGGCCCCATCTCCAGTCCAAGCCCCTCACTGGGTCAGGAGGCCCGTCCTGGCCCGTCCCTGACTGCCTGTCAAGCCCCACCTCCTGCCACTTTCCCCACACTCCTCATTCCTGAGCTACAGAATCATGAGTACTGTCCCCATAAAGCCATAGTGCTTCTGTGCCCATCTCCATTTCTAGAATGTTCTTTACATGTTAGCACCCCAGCAAGGATGTGGCTACACGTATGTGCCACACGCACACACATCACCTCCTGTCTCATCCTGTCAGAGCAGTAATTCCTGCTCCCCAGCAAGCCTGCCCCGGCTGCCTTGACTAGGAGCCTTCAGAGCCTCAGCCTGAGGACCAACAGGGTGTTTTGTACATAATTACATTTTGAAAGCTTGGATGGGCAGGCGGATGGATGGATGGCAGGAAAGAAGGAAAAGGAAGGAAGGAAGGAGGGAGGGAGGGAAGAAAAGTGACAAGGAAACAAGACATGTATGACTTCAAAAAAATAAGCAAAGGGAACCTGTTCTATTATAAGAATTTATAATGAAGGAGTAAAAGTTTAAGTTATCCAGAATAGAAAACAGAAAATTTAGACAATTTCTCCGGGATCCTCCTTAGTGAACTAATTGCTATGAAGACAGCTGCAGGCAGTTTCTAGGGGAAGCCATGCCACTGGGCTTAAGGCAAGAGGGTCAACAAAACTGACCCCATCAGAGCCGCCAACAAGGCCTGTGTCCCAGGCAGCATCTGATTCCTGGGGCCCAGGTTGCTGTGCCTTCATGAGTCATAGGGGATGGACCTTCCAACAAGGCCCCCGAGTCACTGTCCAAAATGTAAGGACCCCCCCGAGATGACACAGACAACCCAGGTTCATCGCCACAGGGCAATGCTCTGCCTTACAACAGCTGTGGAAGGAAAAGAGCCAAGAGGGATAGATGCGAGAATTGGAGGGTTTTAGAAGCCCTGTTGATAGAAAGCTGTGCATAGAAGGGAGCCGGGATGCAGAAGGCAGAACAGAGGTCCCGGGGGCAGAGGGAGCTGGATTTAGATCTCAGGGCTACCAATTTTAACAACAAAACCATTTGTCAAAAGTCCACTGTGTGCCAGTGCTGTGCTTTGCCTCAGTTATTTCATGCTGTCTAAGCCACAGCCCCACAAAATAGATGTTGTTATCCCTGCTTTTCAGATCATGCCTGGTGAGGATGAGGGACTTTGCCAGGATCCCCCAGTGAGAAAGTTGTGGAGCCAGGACTCTCAGGCCCAGGTCTGCCACTTCAAAGGGCAGTTTCCTGACACTGTGCAGCTCTCTGTGCCCTGGTCTCCTCATCTATGCCATGAAATTCATAACTCCTGACGGTCCAGACACAGCAGGCCATCACCAGTGAGGGCTGGTAAGGCCGACGTATCAGAAACTCATCTAGCAACAGATATTATAATTGATACTGAGAATGGCCAAGGCTTTCAGGACGATTTTTGTGACTTCTCTTCTGGACATTTCCAGCTGTCTGGGTGAGGGGTCGAGGCTCAGTGGTGGGACTGACAGGTCTCTGCAAGTCAGTAAAAGTCCCCAGCAGTTGAAAATCAGAATGCAGATTCTACCTAGAACCAGGACTGGCAAACTACAGTGGTAGCAACATGTCACTGTCAGTTTTGGTAAATAAAGTTCTATTGGAACAGCCACTTTTCTCTCCACAGAGGCTGAGTTGAGTCATTGAGTCCAAGACTGTATGGTCTAAAAAGCCTAAAGTATTTGCCCTCTAGATCTTTATAAAAGAAATGTGCCAACTCCTGCTTTAGAAAAAGCATGTCCAGGAGAGCTCCCCTTTAGTCCCTTCCCCAAGATCCCCTATTCCCTGGCTCCCATTAAGGCACTCAGCAATCCCTGTACCTGATGCCAGGTCCCAGGCCTCAGTCCTTGGCACATGCAGGGTCCCCCTTCAGGAGAAGCCAAGCTAGGCTTCCCCTCCCATCTCCCAGATGATAGGAATTAATCATCAAGTTCCCTAGAGAGAACTGTGGGAGCAGACTGCCACCCTCTGAGGGGTGGGAGACAAGGAAGATCCCCCCCCAAGAAAGGATAGGACTTCCTTATAGGCTCAGAGCTGGCCTAGGAGCTCTGCCCCCAGGCCAGGAGTTTCAGATGCAGCTTCCACCCCCCACCCCCGCATTATACTTCCTGGGATGACTGTGAGAGCAGGCCCCTACAGCCCACCCCCAACACATACATGTGTGCACACACAGAGAGACACCACATGCCCATACACGCATACACACCACCCATCCATATATCCATGCACACACATGCATATACACACACCACACAGCCATACACACATCACACGCTCATATATTCATGCGCACACACACACACAGACGTAGACATAGATATACCACACACCCACATATTCATACACACCCAAACATACAGGCATACACATGTGCACACAGATACATCCTACCAGTTCAAAGTCCGAGGACACAGTGGCCGGTGTTCTGTATGTCTTTCCCTCCCCCCGCCACCCTGTGTCACCCCCTCTGGCAAGTGGCACCATCCACTCCGGCGCCCATGTCTTGTCCTGTTGCTTTAGGCTACTCTGGTGAGGGAGGAGGAAGGATCATGGGTTGTGGTCCCACAGGGCAGCTTCCCCACTGCTAGTCAGGTGAGCTGAGTCCCCGCCCCAGTCAGCCTGCTCTGCCCCATTCCTGAGGACCCTTGGCCTCCCGTCTGCTGCAGGAGGAAACGACCAGCTACCAGGGGCTACTGTGAGAGTCAAATATTAGTGAAGGTATGTCATTGCGAACTGCAAAATCCTGGGAAATACCAGTGGGAAACTGCTGGGTTTCTGTGCTCTGGGTCAGGGCTTAGCAGCATCTCAAATCCAGTATAGAGTTTAGAACTTGGATGGATTTCAGAAAAGGAAAGGCCATGTAGCTTTTGTATTGCAACCAATATAAATAATGGTGAAAAAAATAACAGAAACATCTTCTCTCTCTTCAGCTCAATAAAAATGACTTCCTATCTCACTCCACATGGGAGGAAGATTCCTCATCATGAGACCCTTGAACCTTCAGCAGTGGATATTACAGTGGCTCCAAAGATGCCCACGTCCTGATTCCCAGAACCCAGGAATATGGTAGGTCATGTAGCAAAGAGAAGTTAAGGTTTCAGATAGAACTGAGGTCCACAATCAGCTGACTGTAAAATAGGGGCAGTAGCCTTGATCCTACAGCTGCATGTAATTACCACGTCCTTAGGTGTGAAAGTGACTAAAAGGAAGGTTGGCCAGGGAAGAGGGTCAGAGAGCTGCCCCACTGCTGGCTTTGGCAATGAAGGAAGGCAAGCGCCAGTCCAGTAACTCGGGCAATCCCCAGAAACTGAAAAAACCAAGGAAACAGATTTCCCCCGAGGGCCTCCAGGAGGAACACAGCCCTGCCCACACCTGGACTTGAACCCAGTAACACCTGTGTTGGAATTTAAACCCACAGTGGTTCTCAACCTGTGGGTCATGACCCCTTTGTAACAATGAAAATACATCCTGCATATTAGATATTTACATTATGAATCATAACAGTAGCAAAATTGCAGTTATGAAGTAACAATGAAAATAATTTTATGGTTGGGGGGTCACCACAACATGAGGAACTGTATTAAAGGGTCACAGCATTAGGAAGGTTGAGAACCACTGATATATAACTTTAAGATAAAACATTTGTGTTGTTTTAAGGCACACAATCTGTAGTAATTTGTTACAGTGCCATAGGAGATGAACGCAGTTTCCATGAGAGGAATGTGCAGCTGTGTTCCAGTGGCCTCCAAAGCTGCCCAGGGGCAGAGGCAAAGGCACCCCATGTAAGCCTCCACCAGGGTCTCTTGCCCTGAGTTGTAAGGTCCTGCACTGATAAACCACCATTTGGAGACTGTGCATATTGCCATAAGCAAAGAAATGTCTGCTCAGGGTAGAGGGTGGACATCAGCCTTCCGTGAAGACAGCACAGCCCAGGTTCAGGCTCCACACTCATCAGGAAGTGACAGGAACAGCAATTCAGGTCCCCTCTTCTGCCTGCCACCTAATAAATGGTTCTATGTGCCCATGCATTGTGAGTGATTGAAAATGTCTGTGGACTGAATAAACGAAAGATTCTCAACTCTCTCCAGAGCTCTGGCGGTCTCAACCCAAGCTTCACCTGGCTCTATAACAGCAGTCCAAAGAGAGGGAGTGAACTTACCGCACCCTAGTGGGTCTTGACTGTCCTCGCCGGTGGTCAAGACTCGGTGGAATCCTTCCGAGCACCCAAACCATGTCCTGGGAGAGGTGCCAAAGCGGTCCCCTTGGAGGAAGCGGATGGAGGTGTCTGCTGGGAAAATTTTGGAATCCAGATGCAGCTGGAACATGCCGCTTTGGATCAGATCTGCAAAGCGCCCAAGGAGGTCCTTGCCCACTAAGGCCCTCTCTGTAAAACACAGAACAAGACAGAGGTCACCTTATCATTCTCTGAAAGAGCCAGGAAGAGTCAAGGGGGCAGAGCTGCCTAGAGACACAGGCATCCTTTGGTATCTCATTTTACAGAGGGATAAACTGAGGCCTCACTGTGGGGATGGACTACTCAAGGTCACGCAGGAGTTAGAAGCATGAGTAGGACCCCAACCCAGGTCCCCTGGCCTGTCACTTCTGCAGCTCCAATACAACCCTCATGGGTTCAGGAGATGTCTTCGGTCATTAAGCTAAGGTGCACTGTCCAGACATTTGTCCCCTTCAGCCTTTGATGAGGCACTGAACATCTCTGAGCCTCAGGCTTTCCCTCTGAGAAATGGCCTGGTCACGCCTCTCTGGCAGTTGGTGAGGATGCTGGGAGAGAATGTGTGAGAAGGGGCTGCTCAAAGGGAAGGCAAGGACTCAAGGAGGCAGAGTGGCCTTCTGCCTCAGTGCTCAGCTAAAGCCGACAAGCCTCAGCTGTGGGACCACCGGCACTTCCTAGGAAGGAAGCAGAGGTTCACCCTGTCAGGAGCTGGGGCGGACCCCAGCACGCTGCAGACATTCCTGTCACACCAGCCGGGTGCCCCAAACCACAGTCGTCACTGCCTCTCCATTGAAGCCAGGAACAAGCGTCTCACACTTGCAGCTCCAGACACACCCAAAGTATCCACTCTCTCTGGAGGAAGATGAAACGGGACCCCTAATTCCTAATTCTGAGGTGGGGGGGGTCATATTTTCACACAGCTCATTCCTCTGAGGACCAGAAATTAACAGAGATATAGTCTCCTTCCTGGAAACATTTTCAGAAGTTCTTTCTCTTAGAAAAGAAGGGAAGCTCCAGAGAGTCCTGCCCCCTAGTTGTTTGGCCCCCGAGTGGCAGAAGATGGAGAGGAGCTCGTCCTGTTCTCTGGTCAGAAATGCGCGGAGCATTTGCTGACCTGCTGGAAAGCTGGGAGCCAGACACAGGGAGAGCTCACGTCACCACCATGAAGGCCCGTCTGCACCTCAGATTTCTCTCCTCTCCGGGTTCATCCACACCCTAACTGCCATGTTTTAGACAGTGTAAGTGAACGGAGATGTTTTATAGGTGGAAGGGGGTGATATAAAGACTTCCTCATCCCACCGTTAGCCTCTTCATGCTTTCTGTACAGAAAATTCAAGAGAAATACTAGAAGCTGTTCACGAGAGCATACTTGGGCTTTTTGCTATGGATTTATTTAACTTTAGGAAACTATTGAGCAGAACTCTATTGCTTTTTATCTATTTTAAAGTAATCGGTTGCCCCTGATCCTCACAGGGGGGCATCCTGGCCCCACTACCTCCATAGCACAGGCGAGGAAACGGAGACTCAGGCTGCCCAGCGTCTTCCAGTCAGTGCTGTAGAAAACATACCAATGTCGTGCAAATCAGGAAGAGAGGCTGCTGGGATATCTTCCAGCCGTGATTTCCATGTGACGTTAACTCCTAATCGCTCCCCTGTCACACACTCCACCTGCACGGAGGTGTCGTCACAGACAGGAATGGAAACCAGGGTGTCAAAAGTCTTCACCTACAGGGAGACAGACACTGTCAGCTCAAGAAAACAGGAATCAGAACTTGGCCTATGCTGCTTCCTTTGACCCTCATTAGCTCCGGTGCTGAGAGCATGGTACTTCTGCTTTTCCCCACCTGAGGCAAAGAAGGTTCCCTGCCTTGGCTGCACACCATATAGAGGCCCATGCAGAGCAATAGCAGAGCTCTGTGCATGGAGCCCAGCCGCTCCTAATTATGTTTCACAGGTGAAACAACTTCAGCCAACTCTGCAGGCACCTTCTCCACACACACATCCAGCGGGACATGGCTGAATCCCGGTAGCATCCTTCAGCCCCTCCATTTTGGCTACACGGCTGGGTCTCTCTTCCCAGCCTGAGTGCAGCTGAGTGGTGCCTGCTGGATATCTGTGAATGGTGAACTGTGGGCTCATCAGGGCAGGGAGGAAAGATGGAGGGTTGCGAGGCCTGTTAGCCTGAGGACAGTGCACACGTCCAGGGTAGAACACAAGCTCCAGCTTTCCCTCTTCACCTTGCCCTCTTACCAATGGTGTCTTAGTCTGTTTGGGCTGAACAATGAAATACCATGGACTAGATGGCTTTGTAAACAGTTCTGGAGGCCGGGAAGTCCTAGACCAAGGTGCTAACAATTTGGTGTCTGGTGCGTCTCCCTTCACAGACGGCTGTCTTCTCGTGTTTGCACACATGGTGGAGAGTACAGGGATCTCTGTGGCAGGACTTGTTTTAATAAAGGCACTAATTTCATCATAAGGGCTCCACCCTCATGGCCCAATCACCTCCCAAAGGTCCCACTTCCTAGTACCACCACCTTGGGGGATAAGATTTCAACATATGAATTTTAAAGGAATACATTCAGACCATGGCAAAAATTAACATCACAAGAGAATCTATCTACAGCCCCAGGGGAAGTTAGTTTATCAAGAACTTGGCTACAATAGAGGGTAAACTTAAGAAGTTCCTGGAAGGAAAGTGAAAGTGCCTATCCCCAACCCACAATGCAGAGTCAAAGTGGCCCTGGCCCTCAGCCTCAGCATGAGAGCTTTGACTATCTTTTTCCTGATGGGGACAGAGGCCTGAAAGCTGCCCTAGGCAGATAATATGGGCCAGGGTGTCATTGTCCTAATCCCTGGCCCCCAAGCACTTACTGTCCCCTGCATCTGTGCTATATCCCTGAGGAAGGTAAGTGGATATAGGTGTCACAAAGTTGTCATTTAATGAGCACCTGCTGTGTGCCAGATACTTAGTACTCTTAAAGGCGATGTGGCCCAATCTTTGAACATGTTCTGGTGGTCAGGCCCTGTGGGAAGGCCCTTAAAAATATTAGCAGCTTTAATATCTGGACCAAATTTAAGAGGTCGAGATTATCATTACTCCACATTAAAGATGGAGAATTTGCCTCAGAGAGAATAAGAAACTGCCTAAGATCCCACAGCCAATAGGTGGTGAAGCCGGGATCCAAATCCTTGCTAATACCAGAAACTTTGATCTTAACCTCTGGGTAGAGTGTAAGGAGTGTAAGCTGGGCTCTGTTACCTCACTTAACCCAGCCCTCCAAGGAAGGGGCTCCGACCCCCATGTCACAGATGACTGATGGGAGCCTCAGCAAGGTTGGTACAGGCCTGGGGAACTGACACAGTGGCCCTGAGCTCAGTCCAGTGAGTACCTGGATCTGGCAGAAGCCACGGGCCATCAGCTCGTCCACTATGAAGACCTGGAATGCCCGCAGCAGGCCCGCGTAGTCAGCGCTGCACATCTTGCCTGGCGGGAGCTGAAGCTGGAAGTGCGCTTGCGTCTGGATGGTCTGCCACAGCTGGGGCCCTGCAGGCAAACCCCAGTGGTCAGCAGATAGAGGCCACAGCCCTCTAGAATTCTTTTGTTTGGGTTTTTCCCCTGCAAAAATAATCCTTCCTCTTTCAGCTTGAAGCACACAAGCACTGCCATTTTACATTCTCATCTTCGGAGTCTAGATACTTCCTTCCATGACGGCTTGTCTCTGAAATTACTTAGCACCTCACACCAAGCTCAGTCCTGCCCCTGCCTCTGTCCAGAGTTTTTACATTTGGGAGTCCTGGACATTTTCCTGGAAAAAATGTTCCAAATTATTTTGTGTATAGACAGAACCCTACTAAATGGTCTTTCAGGTTAAGAGTAGACACCACAGACTGTGAGAATGGTTGTTCAGTGCACAACCTGCATAGCCATACACAGCACTCTACATTCATCTTGAGGAGATCAAGACCCACACCTCTCTCGCCCAAAGTCCCTGCTCTAGATTCAGTCATGACCATTCCGATCTTGATTTCAGCTTAAGTCACACTGGATGGAGACTCGTCATATCCCAGAGTGTTCTACAACAAATACTGTCTTGTCACCCTGGCAGCCACCCTGAGCCTGTGGCAGTCAGTCCCAGGGTCTGAGTGTCTCTCCCAGATGCCCCACCCTTGCACTGGCTGGACCAAGTGCTAGATCCCAGCTGTCTGCCCTGACCTGTCTGGCTGTGAGTAAACACAGCCCGGCTTTGCCAAGGCAGATGCAGTCTGAGCCTGGTGCTGCCACACAGCCGTGCCCACATGCTTGTGTGTGTGTCGGGTGGGTGCAGCATGTAGGCAGGAGACAGGAGCTCTGTGAAGAGCCCTGGGAAAGGGCTGGTATTTACACAGAGAACAGGCCTCGGTCATGAGAACTGCTGGACACCTGCAGCAGGCCCAGGGCTTCTCCAAGCATTAGCCCTGGCTGTCCCTGTGGTCTGGGCAAGAGGCTCATGGGGCAGGAGCATCCACCTTCCAAATATTGGTCTTTAATCCAAGACATCCTGGGAGAGCTGGAGTGGTGGCAGTTCTCCCAAGGAGCCCATGATCCCAGAGAAGACACAAATAGAGCCTAACCCCAGAGCTCTGTGAAGCACATCTGCTCCTTCAGAAGAACATACCCTGCAGTGCCCCCTCTCCTCTCTGGGTGCCACCTGGCTTACCATCACAGAGCTGCATTTGGGCTGAGAATGAAGCAGTCACATGTCCACACCCCGGCCTCAGCCCTAGCCCTGAGAGGACACTCACTCTGGCACGCCCGTGGCTGGGGAGGCCATGACTCCCAGCGTCCGCTCTCCAGGCTGCACACTAGCAGTGCTTGTGGGAAAACGCTCTGATAGCCTTGGTGGCACAGCAGCTGGCACTTCTGGACAGCAGCCCCTGCTGGACCCAAGACACTCTCACACAGGATTGATCCTCCAACCAACTCTGAGGCATCAAATGGCAGAGGGCATCGCGGACCTAGAAGGAAGTACAGCCGGGTGAGCATGTGTCGGTTACAGGAGGACCAGCGTGCCGTCTGTGGCTGTCCCCGTCCCAGCTGCACAGGCCCTCCTCTCCCCATCACCAAGCTCTCAGGCTCTGCCCTGCCCTCTGCTTGGACAAGATCATCCTCTCAGTTGGAACAGGCCCCCGAGCACAGATGCCTCTCATAGCTCTGTCTCCAGATCAGACTCTCAAGCTTCTTGTCATCTCTGAATCCAATTAATTATTCCCCCATCTCTCCACTGCAAAGCCAACCATCCAAGTCTGACCTCAGAAGCTGCTGCCCAGGCTCACTTCTCAGTGCCAAATCCCAGGACGGCACCTCCAGCCATGCAGCCACCCAGGCCAGCAGCTGGGGGACCCTCACACCACACACTGTCTCCTCACTCCCTCAGTCAGATGCCCTTCGTCTTCTGTCTGAATTGCTAGCAAGGCCTCTTGCTGGGCTCCTGCATCCGGCCTCATCCCCAGCCTTTTTGTTCCCACATCTGCCCTAGTCCCTGCTGCTGGCAGAGAAGCTGAGACTGAAGCTGGACTGAGGCTCTCAGTGCCCCAGCACACCTGTGACCTGCTTCCTCTCTGCATGTTCCGCCGCCAGCCTCCCAGGGCCTCCAGGAACATCCAGCTTCCCCTGAATCCATCACTATGCCCTTCCCTCTGCCTGCTCATCTGTCTGCAAGATTCCTTTTCAACTGTCAAAAATCAGCTCGACACATCCAGTTGTCTAACACCTTCTGTGGTTCTCCCATGCAGGCTTCAGTCTTTCCTCTGGGCTTCAGGCCCCAGCCACCCGGTGTGGACCTCTGCTTTATTCATTGTTCAGAACTCTAATCACTTGCAGGGTCAGTCTGCAGGTAGAGGGGCTTCCCCTGTGTTCACTCAGGCCAGGGAACAACGCTGACCCACACGCAGCTCGATGAGTGTGAGTTAAATAAATGGGTGAATGAGTAAGTTAATGAGCAAACATTTTTAGTGTGACAATTTCACATTTGATTAGAGATTTAGTTAATTATCAGACTCTTGGGCAAGCCTTGCAACCAGTATATGTCTGGATTTTAAATCTGCAATATCTGTGTGAGATAAGGGTATTCAGGGGCCTCAAAGATGAAGAATGACCTATTTTGATCTCCAGGGCTGAATCTGGGCTTCTTAATAATGAGAACAATGGCCCCTGGTCAACATTTTGCCTTGTGATTTGCAGTGGGCTTATTGAGTTGTCTCTTACCAAGAGCAGAGGGTGTGTGACTCTGGAGCTAGCCTGCGGGGCTATGAGTCCTGGCTCTGTCATTTACTATTACAGTTGAGTGGCCCCAGGCAAATTAACCAACTTGTCTGTGACTCAGTGCCCTCACTCATAAAATGATGACAATAGCAATAACGCCTACCTCCTAGCAGGAGTATTTATTGAAAAACTTCTTATATGACAGTAAGTGCCAGATGCACTGTTAAGAGTTTTATTAATATCAACTCACAACTCTTTTCTTTTTTTCCTTTATTCTTCCATGAGACATGGTCTTGCTTTGTTGCTTAGGCTGGAGGACAGTGGCACAATCATAGCTCTCAAACTCTGGACTCAAATGATCCTCCTGCCCAGTCTCCCAAAGTGCTGAAATTATGAACTGCTACCAATTCTTTTAATGCTCTCCACGCCCCTGTGGGGTAGGGGTCCCATTATCCCTATTTACAGACTCCAGAGGTACACAGAGGGTCATGACCCATGCTCAGAAAGCCAGCAAGCAGCAAAGCCAGGATTTGACCCCTCACTCCCTGTCCTCGCCAGAATGCTAGATGCAGGTGCCTACATGAGTAAAGAGCAGGTGTCATTGAGTGGATGTGTGAGCAGCCCCCACATCTCAGTAAGTATGTTTTCCCCTCCTGCCCCATAGGAAGGATCTGCACCTGCGGCCTCCCTGGCTTCTCTCCCTCTGTGGCCTCAGGCAAGAGGCCAGTGAGTACTCTGACTGGGTAGGTGGGGCAGGGGCTTTCCCCCCAGGGTCACCAGCATCACCCAGGATGTTGCCACTTCTCTTGCTGATGCCCCTGCCCTTTCCAGCAGATCTGCTTTGCTTTCCCAAGACCTTCTTCCCCAATTTCCCTGAAATGATGTGACTCCCTGGCTATGATACAAACCATCTGGCCCCCATGACAGAGGAATGGAGCTGAGGAGAAAGGAAGAAACACAGCAGCTAAAACTAACTGAATACTCACAGTGGGCCCCGCCCTGGGAAGGACTGCCAGGCCCCAGCGAGAACCATGGATCTCCCTAGACTTCAGCCCAATCCCACAGGCCAGTGGGGCTCAAGGGGGCAGTCAAGCACCTGCCCAGCCATCACCCCCACAGGGAAGCCTGGATAAATGTTGCTCCTTAGCACTGATTTTCAACCCATGTGCCATAACACTGGTGTACCATGAGAGGATCTTAGGTATGCTACAAAAAATTGTAAATGTCATTAATTACATTAAAGTATTACATTAATGCAATTACATTACATTATTTTTGAAAGACAGTCAAAGCACAGTAAGCATATTCCTTTTTCTTCTTTTTCTTTTTTTTAATCGTTATTTAAGTGTTCTGTGGAAGTTTAACTATAGATTCAATGGTGCTGTGAGCTAAAGAAAGGTTGTAAACACTGCTCTATAGCCTTGAAAACAGCACAGGAAATTAAAGAAAGTTATAGGAGAGGAAGGAAAAGCTATTCCGGGCTTACTTATCTTTCCTCCTTCTTCATTCAACAAGGTAGTTTGAATCACCTCCCTGGGCTGCCTCTGTCTTCTCCTAAAGCCCTCACAGCTGCACAACACTGGATTTCAGGAGCAGGCCCTGGGTTAAACCCTGGCTGTTCATCTTGATAGCTGGGTACCCTGGGACATGTTTCTAAACCTCTCTGAGCCTCAATTTTGCCACCTATAAAATGGGGAGATAAGCAAGCTCTATTACCTGCATCGTTAGCAGGCAAAAATGGGATACATGAGATAAAAAGCAAATTTTAGCAGGGAGCTTTTACCTGCATTGTTAGTAGACAAAAATGGAATACATGAAGTTAAAAAGCAAATTTTAGCACTTGTGAGCTATAATCAT
This sequence comes from Loris lydekkerianus, assembly GCA_963574355.1. NCBI lineage: Eukaryota > Metazoa > Chordata > Mammalia > Primates > Lorisidae > Loris > Loris lydekkerianus. The sequence goes on along the minus strand of CAUYPK010136885.1, from coordinate 50,486 downwards.
GGACTCCTGTAGGGCAAGGCCATGTAGTCTTCCCATGCCCCAGAGGAGCTGTGCTCCAGACCCATTCCTGGAGGAGGCTACATTAGTTTCCTGGCCTCAGTGCACACCCCTCCCCGACGACTTGCAAGTGGAATCCTTCTCATTCCTGACTTGAGGCGGAGCCGTCCCTGTCTCAGAAGCATGGGGCAGGCAGCTCCATTCATAAACAGCTTCAAGCACTGACTATGTGCCCTTCCTGGTGGCAGGTGCTGAGGTCAGAAAGATGACGGTGAAGTCGGGCCCTATCCAGAGGCAGCAACACAGGAACTATGAACATAAGGCATGTGTCGGGAGCTGTAGGCACACCACAGGTTCAAGGCCAGAGTGAGAATGGAAAATGCAGGAGGACAGCCCGACAAAGACAGCACAGAGGCTCTTTCTCCAGCTGCCCTACACCTAATTACATTTTTCTGCAGTCCCAAAATGCTGCTTAGAGATTGGAGAAATTTAAAAACATAATAAATTAATAAAAAACATCAAAATAAAGGCAGTTGTTGTAAAATCAAAATCATTCAGCACAGAATGGCTTAACCCCAATTTATAATAAACATTCTGTAATGTCTTCATTTCCTGTCCTGAAATGAAATTCACAGTCTATCCTACCTGCTCAGATAAATTTTAAATTGACTGTAATGTCCCATGACTTGAATATATTGGAGAAATAAAAGGTAAATAATTCATAATTAAATAATAAATTTTAATTTTTAATAACATAGTTTAATATATATTTATATGATGAATATTTCAATATTTTGTGTCCATATACATTTTTAAACTAGAAATGAAAATAAACAAGTCGACAAGGATTCCTGAAGCACCCCAGTGGGGATATAACCATCACCTTGAAATGCCACCATCAGGGGGCTTCACCCCATTTGGGGACACAGAGAACAAGGCCCAGAGGCCCCCAGAAGGCCAGTGCCTGAGCCCCCTGAGGTGGCAGCTCTGGAGAGTCCCTGGCCTGAGTTTCTTTCTGATTTCAGCCCCTGGCCTGAGCACTTTCAGGAAGTAGATGTAAGTTTCGATACCGTAGGCACCAACCACATCCTTCCCTGGCTTCCTTTCTCCTTTGCCACCCCCATTGTCCTACTTCCTAGGAACCCCACCCAGTCTAGGTAGGGGAGGAGATGTACTGGCCCCACGGTCACTCCATTGACTCACAACTTACTCTCACAGGCAGGCTGGCTCCCAGCCACACGGGTCCCGGATACCTCCTCTCCGCTGCCCGTGACACACCAGCAGCTGCTCTGGCCAGGGTCGCATTGCACTGGGGAAAAGCCCCCATCCCGTGCATCACAGTCTGGGACGAAGCCAAGGCCAACTGTCCTGGAGACGACTCCACTCTTGAGCACATCACAGAGGCCCAGGCCTTAACATAGAGACAAGCTGGCTCTACCACCCAGCTCCAGAGCCCAAGTTTCCTCCCTGTCATCCCCAGCCAACCTGCCTATAGGGTCTTCAGGGGTCTGGGGAAGCCTCCCCACTGGGAGGCTGAGCTGCAGCAGGGCGAAGACAGTATATGCCCAGCTCTGAGTGTTCCCCCCTTCGCTGCCACTGTCAGGGAGTGTAGAGTCTTAAAAAGTGAGGTAAGGGTGGACACAGTGCAATATAGGAGCCACGGGTGGCACAGAAGCACAGGGCTCAGCTGTGGAAGAGACAGTTCAGGGGAGGCTTCCTGGAGGGGCCGAGGCATGATCTGAGCAGGGATTAGGCAAGGTGGGTGTGAGTCGGAGACAGGTGGAAGGATTGCAGGTGGCAGTGTATGAAGATCCCAGGGGGAGAGACAGCATCTTCCTCCTTCAAATGTATGACCAGAATGTATTACAGCCAGGTGGTGCAGCAGGAGCGGCGGAGAAGCAAGAGAAGCCAAAGCAGGCAGGCAGCCGCCAGCGCTGTGGGGGGCCAAGCCAGGGAGCTCGAGTGGGCCCTGAGGACGATGGGAGTGCCCACAGATTTCAGACAAGGGGAGCACCAGCATATTCCACCTCACTGTGGGAGGTAGGTTACAGGGCCAGGCTGCAAGCCAAGGGCCAGGAGGGCCTGTGCACCTTGGAGCAGCTCAGCTGGTCAACCCACAATGCACTGGTACCCTTTTAACCGTCACAAAGCTCAGCCTACTCCCTGCACATGTGGCCCTCCCAGGACCCTGCTGAGCTGGGAATCTTGTCCCTATTTCATGGAAAAAGATGCTGAGGCACAGTGAGGTCAGGGCCTGGGCCTCCACAGCTGTGGAAGTGGCAGGGCTGGGACCTGATGTCAGCTCTTGTCACTCTGTACCCAGTGATCTCCAGGGTGAGGGGGTCACTCACACTGGGCACTGCCGTTTGAGCCAGGCGGCATCTGTTCTCCCGATGTGGGATCCACACACCAGATCCCAGCCTCCGATGCCTGCAGCCTGGAGTGCTCTCCTGTCTGAGACAAAGCCAAGGTCACGTCAGGCACTGCACATGAGAGGCTTTTGCAACCAACCTGCTGGTGGATAGCTATCAGTCCTTTCAAAAACAGCTGGTGACAACTTTTCCAAATGGAGGGTGGTGGGGGTGGAAGGCACTCTCCTGTCCCCCATTCCTTACATGCATTATTTCAATTGATGATTATAACTACCCCAGAAAGCAAGAATCACATTCTTCTGCTCTAGGGTAGGGTAGAAACTGAGGCTCACTCAGTGAGGAAAGTAGAGGAACAGCACCCACAGCTGGTTAGGACCCAAGCCCAGCAGCCCTAAAAACCCAGCCACTTTCCTGAACCAACCCCACCAAATATAGAAGTTATTTCCACAAATAGCCCTAAAAAAAAGTCCCTGAGGATCTGTAGCAGGGAAAAAAGAACACAGCACAGCAGCTATCCAAGCCCTAAATCTGGCCAGAACTCAGAAGATGGAACCTGATCTGTGACAATCACTGCCCCCCAACCTGACTTGGGCCACTTCAACTCTCTGGGCCTCAGTTTCCCCATCTAAATAACAAGGAGGAGGGTCTAGATCCTTCTTGTGCGTGTTCATTCTAGGCTGTCACATGGAGGTGGAAGATGTCCTCCCTCCCAAGTCACAGCCCCGCTGGACACAGGCAGCAAACGCTACACCCAGCAGCCATGGCTATATTTCCTTCAGGGTTTGTTTGCTGCTTGCTTATTTCATAATCTGCAGGGCCTTGTGTGCAGACAAGCAACAACAATGATCTAGACATCCGATCGACATGTACAGAGAATGTAACTAGAAGGCTCCCCCATGACAATCATGTCCTGCCCTGGTGTGGTACCTGGTCCACACAGCACCCTGGAGGTAGGGACTTCACTGTCCCAGAGAGGCCCAGCTACACTACAGAGGGGAGGCTCAACATACAGTCTGGATAGTGGGGTCTGGGCTGCTGTTTACTGGTGCCAGGGCAGCAGCTGGGCAGAGACCCACCCATCAGAGTGTCTTCAAGTTATGCTCAAGAATAATATTTTCCACCCTCAGAAGTTGTGGCTCCTCCATCTCCTCTCTCAGCAAGGAGAGAGGCTCCTCTATCTCCCAATTTACAGCCCCACTGGGCACGGGCAGCAACCACTATACCCAGCAGTGCCCAGAAAAATGGGAAAGAATTATATCCCTGACTGGGTGTGGTGGCTCCCACCTGTAATACTAGCACTTTGGGAGGCCCAGATGGATGGATAGCTTGAGCTCAGGAGTTCGAGTCCAACCTGAACAAGAGCGAGATTTTGTCTCTACCAAAAACAGAAAAACTAGCTAAGCATCATGGAGGGCACCTGTAGTCCCAGCTACTCTGGATGCTGAGGCAAGAGGATCACTTGAACCCAGGAGTTTGAGGTTGCTGTGAGCTGTGGTGCAAAAAAAAAAAAAAGAATCATATCCCAGTAGTAGGTGTTTGCCAGCCACAATGAAAGACTAATTTCTCTACAAAACTAATCCATAATTGGGATCCAGGTTCATAGCACCAAACAATAACAGTAAGGAAACTTTTGCTCACACTTCATGGTTTCATGAACTTCTAGCTGACTGGTTTTATATGAAGTCCCTGAAAGCTGAGCAGAGCAGGTCTCATTCTGTTCCCATGGTCCCTACTTTAGGGAAAGGAAATTGAGGCCCAGAGACTTCCATTACTTGACAAGTAAATGGTTAAGATTCTGGCCACAAATTCCTTCTTTGGAAGCTTTTCCATTAGTACTTACTGAATTATGAAATACTACAATTTTCCAGGGTGCTGGTCAGAGAGATAGGATGATTCCCTCCAGTGATGCTGAGAACCTGGGGTGCAGTGAGCAAAGGGCCTTGGCCCAGATGCCTTGAGCAAAAGCATAGGAGCAACTATGCATGTTTTGATTATTTTTCAAAGAGTTTTCATGAAAGATCATTCCTCAGGCTCTCAAAAACAATTCTAGCCCTTAGGACAAAATGTAGCCTGATTTTAGTGATTAAAGAAAACAAACTAAAGCACAGAGAGGGTAAGTAATTTGCCCAAGGTCACAGAGCCAGTCTCTCAGGCTGATCACAAATACCCAGGCTGAACTCCATGTAACTATTCTTAACTAAACCAAATGTTTCAGAAACTAGAAAAATCTTTGACCAGTTGGAAGCACATTTTGGTGCCCTCAAGGCCCTTACCTCCAGGCAAGCTGGGATGAACAGGTCTTTTGGAGATGGGTTTCCTTGGGATCCAGCCTGTTTCCAACCAGAAAGAAGTCCATTGGCTCGAGACTTCTCACAGGTTGTGGGGCCTGTGGGAGAGTGAGGGATGCTGTTAACAGACTAAACACAGGAGACAAAGGAAGGTGTGGAGCCCAGGCTGACCCCAATTTCAGAGCCATGTGCCTGGTCGAAAGGCGGGGCCCCTCACAGACAGCTGGAATATTAGAGGAGAAGCAGATGTAAGGTCAAGGACAAAGACCCATGTGGGACGCGCCAGCTTTGTGATGCTCAGTGGGCCGTGGATTACACACTGCTGAACCTCAGGGGGAGGTTGCAACTGCCCAGGGACATGTGGACAGGGTGGAGAACTCAACATTTCCTTCCAGCCATTTACTTCCACCCTCAAAACTGGAAGCAGTGGTCAGAAGGGCCAAGGTGAGTGGGAGCCTCCAGACTGAGGAGAGGGAAACGCCTGGCTGCATGCAGACGGCCTGAAGGGCTGGGCCACTGGGCCTCCAACAGCTGAGTGACCCCGGCTGGCTCAGCCGGCCTAGAGCACCCACCCCAGGAGCTAGATAAGGGTTCTGCAGGCTTCACTTACACTGAGGGATCTGTGGAGACCGGGCAGTCAGCGAGGCGGGGGTGAACTCTCCTTTCCCGTCTACACACCAGCAGTGTCCTAAAAAGAGCCAGGGGCTGGAGTTGAGGAAATGCACTGGGGATTTGCCTCCCAGGGGCCCATAAACCACTTTCCTTCCTTGCTTTCATAGCAGTGCAAGCAAGGTAGCCTGTCTGTCCCTGTGACCCAGACCCTCTGCCTGACATCACCCATAATCACAAGTCTTAGCACCCCAATGCCTCTAGCAACCACCCCCTTGGCCTTCATATTGGTAGAAGGTCCCTGCTTCTATGACACAGGCAAGAAAACTAGAGGCTGAGAAGCTAAGGGATTTGTCAGCAGCTGCCAAATAGGGGTCTGAGAGAGTCCAGCTCACTTGCCTCCCATTAGGGGGCTCCTTCTCTAAATAAAAAGGAGGCAATGTCATTTGGCCTCCAAACATGCCCACCACCCCTTACCAGTCCCAGCGTGGCACTGCACAGGCTCCCAGCTTCCAAATGCATCACACTGTGGCATGTAGGGGCCAGACCATGGAAGGGTGGGTGCTTCCACCCAGTTGTCCAGGGAAAAGCGGCGTCTCTGATAGAAGGTTAAGGCTGGAGTCAGGGATGGAGAGAAGCAGAATGTGAGCGCCTGCCCGATATGGGCACCATCACTGAGAACAGCCTATTATGTCCCTGTTTCAGCAAAAGGACATTTTCTTATTTATTTGACAGACAATTCAACCCAAAAGACCACACATGCAGCTTGACCAGTGTATAGGCATTCAACAGATTGTCCTTTACAAATAACCTTGAGGCTTAAGATCGAAAGACTCTTTGTAGATGTCTACAGTGACTTCCGTAGATAACTGATGAGGTCAGCCGTGTGTCTCCAAGCACCCCTAGGGGATCATAACAACACAGCTAAGATTTGCAAGTGTTTGTTATGTGGTAGGCATTGTGTAAGTACGTGCTTTAATTTCATCCTCACACTCTATGAGGAAGGTAATATATCTCATTTGATAGATGAGAAAACTGAGGCTTGGATGGATTAAGCAACTTAACTACTGTCTCACCCTAGAACATGGAGAAACTGGATTTGGAACACAAACCTCACTCTAAGTCACCTGCCCTTTTAGAAGGCTTTGTTACCCACAAAATCACATTTGATTTTCATGAAGTCAGAACTACCCCAGGTGAGAAAACAGAGGCTCCACGAGGGAGGTTGAATGATGAACAGGTGGTTACCCCCTAAAGAAACTGTACCCCATCACCAGCTCTCCCACTAGGCTTTTTTTGCATGGCTTTGTCCCCCACCAACATACTAGATTATGCACGTATTGTTGTGTTTGGGTGTATCTCTTTGGTGTAGCATGTAAGCCCTTTGGTGCAGAGCTCTGCACATCCAGCAGTGCCTGGCTCATACTAGGCACTCAGTAAATAGAGTGAGGGAAAGAGAATGAATGAATGTTTGAGAGGGACCAAAGAGAGGATGGGCAGCAGTCAGGACACACAGCACCTGGTCTAGGTCTCGCCAGGTTTCAGTCTGGTTTTTACCCCCACCCTCCTCCTTACAGGCCATGAATGTCTCCCAGGCCCTCTCTCTAGTGCCACCTCCTGCCCCCCCCACTCCTGCAGGTGCTCCGTGGCCTTTGATGTCTCCCAGGGACCCTAGAAGAGAATGGCCCCCTCTGGTGCAATCTAGTCAGCCTTCCCCTGGTTCATGTCAGGGCGGTTCTCCCCAGGTCACCACCCTTCAGACATGGGCTTCATGGCTCCAAGAAAGAGGCGTTAATATATAAGGATGCCAACAAGAGGCAATCAGAATCCATCTGGGGACACTAGTGCCCGCCTTTGGGACGGCCTGGGGTAGTGGAGAGGGCTTGAATTCTGGCACCGCACCCCTTAGCTATGTGATTATGCATGAATTGCCCAACCTCTCTGAGCCTGAATTGCCTCATCTGTGAAATGGCCTGATACTCACCTAACAAGGTAGCTGTGATAGATAACTTCCATCAGAAAAGCTGATACCTACAAAGCACCACACTCAAGCCAGCCACAGCCCCACACCCTCCTCCACCTGCATTAAGCCCTAGGCTGCCATGTTCTATTGACCAAAGACTGACTGTGGCCCTCAGTCTCTTCTTGTTCTGGGCCCTCAATCCCTAGACTCTCAGGGAAAAGACCAGCTCTCTGAGGACCCTTCCTCTTTTCTCCACAGCCTCAGACATGCAAATTCAGACCATGTGGTTAGTTGGAGAGAAACTTTCTCAGCTCGACTTCTGAAGAAAATGCCACCATGCCATTCAGTGACAAGTCTCCACAGCACCCACAGTGCTCGCCCTTCTTCCTCCACATTTCCTTCCCTGACCAAAGTGGTCACCACAGAAGGGGCGCCAGTCCCACTTGTCTCTTTGTTCATATCAAATCCTGTCCCTGCACAAAGTTTCAAACAATGGGTTTTTTGTCAAAAGCAGAAGTCCCCAAGCCTCTGAGGAACAGAGAATAGAGGCCCGTGGAGGTACAGTAAGGGTAGCGGATGGAAGAAAAAGGGAGGGAAGGAGGCAACAGGATGGCTGGCCACCATTTACTGAGTCCCTCATTGGGGACAGTGCTGTGCCAGGCACCAGGGATGTAAAGACGAATACAACATAGTGCCTCATCCTTCCAAAGAGATGTCTGGTGAGGCAGAGAGGCAGGACACAGAGACAGCCATTGAGAGAGCCTCTTGGAGGGTGAAGAGGACCAAGACAGCTAAGCCCCGGTCCCAAGCCAGAGCGGACGGCCCCGCACCGGGAAGGTGGGGTGCTGCAGGAGTGGGCGCTCTGTGACTTGGAACGGATGTTGCCAGGCAGGACTGCTTTGCTGTTTTTTTAACCCAAGACTAGAAAACTTCAGACAGGGAATCAGCTGAAACAAAGAGATGAAAGGGATGGGGAACTTAAGTCTCAGAGACAGATGTCCTTGCCCAGTGAGGGTGGGGTTGTAAGAGAACTTGAAGGGATGGTGCTGTCCCACCAGAGCAGGCTGCGGGGCCATGGAGGAAGCAGCTGAGACAGATCTAGGCATCAACTTCAGCCTCACCATGGTCAGCCCAGTGGGGCACAGGAGAGCTGAGAGTGTGGGCTCCAGGACCAGCCCTCTCTCTAATGATAATCTGTACTTCAGCCTCTCCCTAGTGCTGGCATAACCGCCTCAGCTCCACCTCAGACCATTGGGCACGAGATTCCCATGAGGGTTTACAACCCAGACCCTCCCATCACAGTTCGCAGCGGGGCTCACACTCCTGTGAGTCTATGCTGCTGCGGATCTCAGAGGACGAGGAGCCCAGGCGGTGATGTGAGCAATGGGCAGCAGCTGTAAATACAGACAAAGCTTCGCTTCTTCCCCCAACACTCACCTCTTCCTGTGCGCCCAGTTCCCAACAGGCCACAGACCAGTTCTGGTCCACAGCCCAGGGGTGGGGACCTCAGGGCACTCTGAGCTTCTTCCTCTGTTTTATGCAGGTAATAATTTCAGCTTTGGAATTACCATCAGGTTTAGATGAGATGACATGTGATAGTTCCTCGGTAATAAGGGTTCCCCTCCCTTCCCCCTTCCTGAACCCCTGGAATGAGGGGAAGCTTTGGAACAGGCCACGAGGTACATGAGCATTTGGGTGCTCAGGTCCCTCACATGTGGCTTTGTGGCAGCTGCCAGGACATCTCTAGTGCAGAATGTGGAGACCACCACAGAGGGGCTGTGGGGGAGGATGGGGGGGAGGTCTTGGAGAAGCTGCTGTCACAAAGACATTTGCCTTTTCTTTCCCAGAAACCCACCAGCGGGGAAAGCCAAGGCAGCGAAGTCCTAAAGGCTGAGGAGACTGACTCAGACTCTTGCTTCTCCGAGAGCTGGAGTAGGAAACCCCAAGTGCAGGCTCTTACCAGACAGAGCCGCCAGGGGGACAGCATCATCGTCACTCCCACGCAGGAACTTCTCTGAGAAGGCCTCCCAGGAGGGAGCACCCGTGGGAAGGCCCAGCTCCGCTCTGGTCAGCCTGATGCCCTTGGCCACTAGGAAACTCTCTCCCAGGGGGAACCAAGAGCTGTTGGAGGCTGAGGCCACCTCTTCGGTTTCCCTCATGAACTGCAGCACGCGGAGCTTCACTTCCGCACAGGAGCCGGGGCCTAGGGGTGAACACATTGCAGTCAAACCCACTCCATGAACACAGCACCTCCAGGCTCCCTGGAGGACACCCGTGTGCACACATACCACATACACACACCCCCACACTACACCCCACACACATACTCATACATACACACATACATGCATCCCCAAGAACCCTACATACATACACATACCACACGCACATAGACACCCTACACCCCCCACACATGTACACACACTACACCCCACACACGCACACATACATGCACCCCCATGCACCCCACACACATACACACACTATGCCCCATGTACATATACATACGCACCGCACACTACGCGCACACACACTACACACCACATACGTACTACACACACCCCACATACACACACTACAAGCATGTACACACACACACACACACCACACACATATACTCACACCCACACATGTACCCATACATATACACCCCACACTAGGCACACACTGAACACCCCACAGACATACACATTAACACATATAAACACATCCCACACACATGCACACACTACATATCATGCACATCCACACACTCTCATGTGTATGCACATGGCACATACAGCCACACCATACACTGCACACGCATTTCTGCCTTCACTCTTTTCCTCTCAGCAGCTCTTTCCTATAATATTCTTTGCATTTTGCCCCCACAATTTCATTCACTCAACTATCATAGACCCATTGCACGAGAAGATTAGAAATAGTTAGTGCTTCCTCCACCCCAGTATTGGACCAAGCACATTTACAGACGATCTAATTTAATCTAGTCAACAGTCCAATAAAATATTCTTATTCCCATGTTACAGATAAGAGACTGGGCCATGGAGAAGCCACATAGCTTAAGGTGCCAGCTAGCAAGTAAGTAACAGGTTCAGAGTTCCAGACTAGACGGTCTCACTCTGGATGCAGTGATTGTGACTGGTTGCCTCTAATGGAAGAACGGACAGATGTTAGGTGGATGATATCGGCAGGTAAAGAAAGGCATGGCGGGTTGGTAGAGAGTGTTTCCTGTGCAGAGAAAAGAGCGTGACTCTCAAAGACTCCTACAACTGGCCGCTTATCAGTCTGTGACCGTAGATAACGTGCTTAGCCTCTCCTGGCTGCAGTGTCGTGATAAGTGCAGTGGGGAAACTGGGGCTGCTCCATGGCTTTGTAATAATTCTATGAGGTGCTGCAGCTGCAGTGTCCAGCAAGCACTGTCCTTGTAATTATTACTATTGGCAAAAGCCACCCCAGCCACATTCACTTCACTTGTCAACTATGACTCCAACAGCGGATTCTTTTGAGATCATGAGATCAGCAGAAACCTTTGACTTTCCAAACTTGAAGACATTATTATTTTCTTGTTCAAATGAATATTCTTTTTTTGTTTGTTTTTGAGACAAAGTCTTACTTTGTCAGCCTTGGTAGAGTGTCGTGGTGTCATAGCTCACAGCAACCTCAAATACTTGCTCTCAAGCGATTCTCTTGTCTCAGCCTCCCAAGTAGCTGGAACTCCAGGTGACTGCCACAATACCCGGCTATTTGCAGAGACAAGGTTTTGCTCTGGCTCAGGCTGGTCTCAAACCTGTGAGCTCAGGCAATCCAGCTGCCTCGGCCTCCCAGACGGAGCCATCATGCCCAGCCAAATGGATATTCTTGATCAGATAATCTATTCTGTCAGTCCCAGGGATTTGGAATTCCTGAAGCAAAAACTCCCATTTAAAAAGTCTACTTGTTCTCTATTTCTTCCTAGATAAAATGAAAATCTTTAATAGGGCACACAAGATCTTTAGGAAAGACCTGGCCCCAATTACCTTCCTCCTCCTCTTTCCTCAGTCCATCCTTATCCCCTATCCTTTCCGTTTTGGAAAGGGCCTACCCCGTTGTGTGGTAGACAAAGACCTCTCAAGGTTTACCCCAGAAATCAAAGCTGAGCTAATCTTTGTCTCATTCCCTGGGTATCTTTTCTATGTGCAGACTACTGTTCTACCACTGCAGTGTATTAAAATATTTACCAGATAACACCTCTGTTTCCCCCCCCCCCCAGTCTCTGAGCTGCTCAGATCAGACATCCTAAGCACAGTGAATTGTGTCACCATCACATGGGACAGAGCACACATAGTCTGTAAACATGAATTAAATGAAGAAAGCAAACTTGCAAACACATCAGAGTTAGCAGTGTGGACTAACACTCCTGGATGCCTGGGCCATCGTCCCCGCATGCACGTAGGAAGTTGTTGGTCCTGTCATTCTTCACTATCAACTGTGTTAATCCAGCTCTCATCGACTAAGTCCTTCCTGTGTGCCAGGCCTGGTGCTTTACATCTATTAATTTTTATTATTCTCCCAACAACCTTAGAGGTAGCTATGTATTCAATGTATAGTATCTCAAATTTTACAGATGAAACTAAGATTTGGGGGGTCACTCCCTGTAGGTTATGCAGAGATAAAAAACAGAAGTACGGCACCAATGTTCTGCCCTCCAGGCCAGCCCTTCTCAAGCCTGCGGGTGCATTAGACTCATCTGGGAATAATGAAGAAATATATGTTTTGATTCATTAGGTGGGGCCCAAGATCTTAAATCTTTAATAATTCCCCAGAGCGATGCTGATGCTTTTAGATCCTTTGCATATCAAGGCTCTGAACTAACAGTCACTAGATCCTTTCTGTGTCCCTACTGAGCTTGAACATGTACCCCCCAAATATGAATATTTCTTTATAAAGCATATGCATGTTCTGCCACAATAATATACCACATGTAGTTTCCCCAGCTGTTTCAACTGTTAACACTTAATTGTAACAACAAAAATAGAAATATTAAAGAAAGTGATGAAATACTGAATACAGATAGTAGTTCTAATGTTTTCTGCCTAATGGATGAGCTTGTTCACCTGGCTGCCTACTCTGCACAGCCACCTGTGACTCAGCGAAACAGCCAATTACTTCAAGTCTAGTTCCAATGCTCTGCCCAGCAGTCATACTGAGTAGTCCCTAAAGTTATTAGGTACTTCTGCTTTCAGCAACTCAGGGTCCTATATTTTCATGCAAAGAGGATGAAATTCAATCTGAGAACATCAATAATTGTAGGAATATCCCCATGTAGGAGACATGCCCACTGGTATAAAGAATGATTCTAAATAAGACGGCTTGTGTAAAAGCCAGGATAACATCAATGTGTTAAGTTTAAGGATCTTTTTTCTAGCACTTGATAGACATTATAATGGGGAATCCTAGTAGTGTTGTTTCCAGGCTGTTCTCATCACATGTTCTTTCATCCAACATTCTAAAGCTCCAGTTGCTGCTAAAGCCTAAAATTTGGCTAATATCAAAATAGCTTGATGAATTTTTTAAAATTCAGAAAAATCCCAGAATTCCCTGGACTTGAACAGCTATTGTATTATCTATAATATTAGCAACCACTGGTTAGAGAGATTCTGATTTGATCACAGCAGTGTTGAATCTGTCTAGGTGTTCTTTCAAACTGCTAGAATGGCTTTTTGGGAAGAAGGAATTTTTAGTGAAGACATGGAGTCAGCTTCATTGTATTTATGCCTCCATTATGTTCTGAAACTTTCTGTAAGTCTCTAAGTCTACCTGCCACAAAGCTGAGCTCACAGACCTCCATGGGCGCCTCTCCACTTAGTGCCTTCATTAAATCCCTCTCACTCAAATAAAGTCACATTAGCTGTCACTCTCCGGAGGTCCAGAGCACCCAGTAGTGTTTTGTGCAAGTAGGGTCTCCATGATACTTATTGAGATTACTCTGATGGTGCACCTAACCAATGAGTGATACAAAACATTGGCCAGAGGAGGACAAGACCACATTGCCATTTTCACTTACAGAACCTTCTCTGGCTGTAAGAGAGCACTTTGAACACAGAAGACGTCCAATAAAAATCTAAGGCATTGATTTAAATAATCAATTGTATGAAAATTTAAAAATATACTCTATCAACATTGCTAATATCTGATTGTGTAGATGCAGGGAAGTTATTTCCTGTCTGTGAGCCTTGGTTTTTCTCTGCTGTTCATCGAAGGGTCTACCTGGCCGTCTCTTAACACCACTCCATTTTTGACAACAGATGCCCTCCCACGAAACACTGTGTTTTTTAAAAATGCAAATGCAGCTCTTCACGTGATTTACTCACACACTGGGAACGTGCTTGGCCCAGCCCGCGTTCCTTCCAGTTCTTCACCAGACTCATCCACACACCAGCAATTCCGAAGGTCGAAGTGTGCCAGGGGGGTGCTGAAGTCTGAGTAGGGCCCTGGGTATCGGCTGAGCTGGCCACTTAGGATCTGCCAGAAGACCCAGGGCTTTAGGAGGATGTTCTTCTCTGGCTGAGTTAGGTTCCCTTCCAGCACTGCCAGTGGGACATCTCGGAAAGAAGGGTACTGCGTCAGCACTGGGAAGATGCTTTGCAGACCAGCCTCATACAGACTTTGAATAAAGAAATGGAAGTTTCCAGAAGCTGCTTCTCTATAGCTCATGATCTTCATTAGCAGCTCAGTGGGGGTCACCTCCAAGCCCTCATTCAGATCTTCCAATCTTTGGTGCCACTCAAAGACCTGCTCAGGGGGGCCGTCACATTGCACCCGTCTCCACTGCCCCTCAGCACTGCACTGGGGGATATAAGGGACAGAACGGGCAGGTGCTGTGCTGGAATTGAATAGCAGGGCTGACACAGTCCTGAGGAAAGCTTGCTCAGCCTGCAACTGACATGGTGTGGGACCTAGGGAGGAACAAGGAACAAGGATTTCAGTTTAAGAAATTAGATAAACTGGACAGACCAAGATGAAACCCCTTACCTGTGCAAATTCCATCAAAAACTTTATATGACCATAGAAAGCCCATCAATCTTAAATTTGTAAATACTACCTAGACCTGTGGTCCCCAACTGTTTTGGCATCAGAGACCAGTTTTCTAGAAGACAATTTTTCCATGGACTGAGGGTGGGGTGATAAGATTCTCACAATGAGCACACAACCTAGATCCCTCACATGTGCAGTTTACAGGGGGGTTCATGCTCCTGGGAAGATCTAATGCCACCACTGAAGTGCCAGGAGGCGGAGCTCAAGCCGTGATGTAAGCAATGGGCGTGGTTGTAAATACAGAAGAAGCTTCACTCACTTGCCTGCCCACCGTAAACCTCTTGCCATGTGGCCAGGTTTCTGACAGGCCATGGACCAGTACCAGTCTGTAGCCTGGGGGTTGGGGACCAGAGATCTAGACACAGCACCATTGAGACCACCTGTTGATCAGCACTAGAGAAATGTATGTGGCAGTTCTTTAAGGCAAAAGAAATTTCCCTGTTCATTCATTGGAATGGTTAGCATTATCCAGATGTTTCTGGAAAATTTTTACCTCAAGCAGTTAATTTTGCCTTTAACTGAAGCTTAGGCTTTGCCATGTGTGAATTCTTAGTACTGCAATGCATCGGGGCAGGGCCTAAAAAAAGATTCTGACTTTATAGACTAAATACCCAAGAAACTTACACTGCTTGGGTTCGCCAGTTATACTTCGAGTTCCAGGAATGGCCTGACCCTCAGTGTCAACACAGTAGCACTCAGATTTGAAGCACTGGACAGGGAGGAAGTGTCCCTCACTGGTACAAGCGGGGACAAACAAGCTGGACCCAGCAGGCTGACTACCCATGAGGCTTTGCACATGATCCCTTTGCTTCTCACACTCTGTGGGGCACCTTGGTCTTCCTCCTTGGACTCTCGAGCCAGGAAGCTCTTTGCCCTGGGAATCCACACACCAGCACTCTCCAGTGAAGCACTGGACATCCTCATAGCGTCCTTCTGTTGTGCACGATGGGACAAATAGCCTGCCAGGCCTCTGCTCACAGGTCTGGGAGCTGAGCACCATCTCCATCACATCACCCAAATCCTTTGCTACATCTTCTGGCACAGAAATAGCATGCTGCACGAAAAGCAGGAATTCTGGAAGCTCCAGAAGAGAAACAAGGAATTTTAGGGCATTTTGGTTCTCTTGTAGGTTAACTTCAAAGCCAAAGCTGCCCACAATTGCCTTATTCATAGCAATATCCTTCTTAGAGGTTTCAGGGGTTTCCGTAGAAGAATTTGGATTCCGTCTCACCGAGAGCAGCTTAGCTGGTGGTTCTAGTCTCTCCCCATTTTGGAAGCCTGAGAGACCAAGTTGCTGGAAAAACTGGCTGAAGTTAAATGTGCCTCTTGTGCCAAGAGCTCCAGACATGTTAAACTGGCCAATATTCTCCAAAAATTTCCCTCCAAAGAGGTTTTGCTGGAGTCTCTTTGGGTTGGTGGTAAACTGAAGGGCAAGCTGAGCCAGCTCTCGGGAGGGGAAAAACACTCGGACAGCTTCTTTGAGGAGACTTTCTGAGGCGGAAACCTGTGGACCCTGTCCTTCCACCATTGGGTGGAGAAGCCCTGAGTTGACAAAGAGCTCCTTGATTGAAGAGCAGGGTGTCGCCAGTCTGGCCACTCTCTGAAAGCCTCGTCCCTCCTCAAGGGAAGAAAACAGGTCATTCTGGCTGAAGTGGCCTGAGGTCCCAAAGTAGAGCCTGGACAAGGCCCGTCGCCGTTCAGAAGCACAAGACTGGTTTTCAGCTGCACAGAACAAAGTGAAACGGGAGCAGTGGTATTACCATCATAAGCAATCCTGAGACAACCCTTCAGATCTTTCCAACAATAAGATGCTAAATTAATTTGATCAAGGACAACCACACTGGGGACCAGTTCCTTCTCTGCATACTTTTATTTTTTCCTTTCCCTCTAAGCTGTCTCTGTGGGTGCCATTTTGAAGGGCGTGACTATTCTGGGTGATATCTTATAGCTTTCCTTAGGGGTTGGCTCCTTCTAAAGCAAATCTCATAGATACAGGCCCACTTTCTGAAAATCTGACCACATTCACCAGTTCTAATGATAGAATACTGTCCCTCCCCTCAAGTTCATGTCTACCTAGAAACTCGGATTGTGACCTATTTAGAAATAGGGTCTTTGGAGATGTTATCAGGTTAAGATGAGGTCACACTGGATTGGAGCAGGGTCTAAATCCAATGACTGATGTCCTTATCAGATGATCTTCATGTGAAGATACAGAGACACACACAGGGAAGAAGCCACGTAAGGCAAAGATTGGAGAGATGCAGCTACAAACTCGAGATACCTGGGGTTGCCAGCAACCACAGGAGTTAGGGAAGGGGCCGGGAAGGATCCTTTCCTAGAGCCTTTGGGGAAAGGATGGCCCTGCCAACACCTTGCTTTCGGACTTTCAGCTTCCAGAACTGAGAATACATTTGTGGTTTTAAGCAACCTAGTTTGTCGTGATTTGCTGTGACAGCCTTAGGGAACTAGAATATCAACAAATTGTTATTTGTATTTAATAAAATGTTGTTTTCAAGCATTCTCTTGTTGGAGTTTTTAATGGACCTTAATGTTCCACTATATGTGTCCTGTGTGGCTACCCAATTCCTTCCTGTGGTAGTCTTGCTTAGGCTAGCTATGGTCTCCTTGAGGACAAGATTCATATGTTCAAGGCTATTGGTGTTTCCTATAATAAGAAATGTTTTCCTGGGCAGCACATGTGGCTCTGTGAGTAGGGCTCCATCTCCATATACCAAGGGTGGTGGGCTTGAACTGGGCCCCAGCCAAACTGCAACAAAAAAGTAGCCAGGTATTGTGGTGGGCGCCTATAGTCCCAGCTACTAGGGAGGCTGAGGCAAGAGAATCGCCTAAGCCCAAGAACTGGAGGTTGCTGTGAGCTGTGATGCCATTTCACTCTACTGAGGGTGAAAGAGTGAGATTCTGTCCCTCTAAAAAAAAAAAAAAAAAAAAAGAGAGAGAGAAAAGAAAAGAAATGTTTTCCTATGTCATAATATAATATTTTCTATAATACGGGGTGTCCATAAAATTCATGTGCGATTTAAAAATTATGCATGAACTTTATGGACACCCTGTATAATATAATAACACCTAGCCAGCAAACCACACTTTGCACACTCTTCTGGTCTTCTTGACCTTTCCTTGAAATTATTGATTAAACAGCGATGAAGTCAGTGAACTAACTCTGTGAACAGTCAAGTCATTCTATCTAAACATGAGAGGTTGACTGTGATTACATTAAAAAATAAAAAAGAAGAAGGAAAATTCAAATGCCAAGTTGGGTTCTCAGTGACATAGGTAGGAGCACATAAGCTTCATTTCTCCCCCAAATCATAAATCTTAGAGGATCTTTTTAACCAGTCAACCCATCCCCAAATTTTAAAATAATTTTTTCCTCCTGATTCACATGGATGCCAAAAAGGAAGTCAGACAATTTCTTTCCGTAACCAGGCAACAGAGAAAGAACTGGAAAATGTGGTAAGAAGTGGGGAGGAGGGGAAACGACTGGCAACATTAGAGCCTGTAACTCATCCCTCACCAAGGCCAGGGGCTCCTCTAATGGGTATCACAGGAAGACATGGAAGGGGTAAAGTTGATCACTCATTCTCTTTCCAAATTAACAGCTCATTCCTTCCACCCATTTCATATGTGGTGTTACCAAGGCAAAGAAATTCTGATATCATTTCCACGTGGCATGTGTTTCCACAGAAAGAGGACTGATAACACTAGAAACAAGCAAAGATATACGATCCCCTTGTGCATTTGAGAGGGCTATTTACTGTTTTTCATTGGGGAAGCCATAGTTCTTCATTTCCACTGACTTGTGACTGTAAATACCTTCAAGGAAGATCTCCAACTTTTCTTTTCTAACGTTCTCATACTGAGCAGGTAGAATACTACCAAACACCACACAGAATACTTTAAAATGTTAGATTGGAGAAATGGAGAGATTTAACAGGAATTATTGAATGAATGTTAACCCATATCTATTTTGAAGCTATAAAAAAACCTCAGCACTCTTTCTTCACCATTTCGGATCTTTCTGAATCTACGCAGCTTACCCAAGTTGGAAGCCATGAATGCTCCTGGATTCTTCTCTCTCTCCCAAATTCCCCCCAGAAGACCCAATGGGGTCTTGCTGGTTCTCACCATCTCCCACTGTTTCTACTTTAGGACTGTTCTCAAACTGTGTTGGATAGTGTCCCCTCCAAAATTCACATTCTTCCTAGAACCACAGAATGTAACCTTATTTGGCAAAAGAGTCATCATAGATGAACTTAGTTAAGATGAGGTCTTCTGGGTATATGCCTAATAGGGGAATTATAGGATTGAATGGCAGGTGTATTTTTAGATCTCTAAGTGTTCTCCATATATCTTTCCAAAAGGAATGTATTAATTTGCATTCTCACCAGCAGTGTAGAAGTGTTCCCTTTTCTCCACATCCACGCCAACATCTCTGGTCTTGGGATTTTGTGATATAGGCTAATCTTACTGGAGTTAGATGGTATCTCAAAGTACTTTAAGTCTTTCATGTTTACGTGAATGGAGCTGGAACATATTCTTCTTAGTAAAGTATCTCAAGAATGGAAGAAAAAGTATCCAATGTACTCAGCCCTACTATGAAATTCATTTATGGCTTTCACATGAAAGCTATAACCTAGTTATAACCTAAGAAGAGGGGGAAGGGGGAAAGGGAGGGGAGGGAGGGGGAAGGTGGGCAGAGGGAGGGGGATTGGTGGGATTACACCTGTGGTGCATCTTACAAGGGTATATGTGAAACTTAGTAAATGTGGAATTAAATGTCCTAGCACAATAACTAAGAAAATGCCAGGAAGGCTATGCTAACCAGTGTGATGAAAATGTGTCAAACGGTCTATGAAAATAGTGTATGGTGCCCCATGACCACATTAATGTACACAGCTATGATTTAATAAAAAAAAAAAAAGATGAGGTTGTCCTGGGTGGGGGAGCCCTTAATCCTATATGACTGCTCTTCTTCAAAAAGAAGAGACCCGGGAACAGATACAAAGGGAAGACGGCCATGCCACGAAGGAGCAAAGACTGGAGTTTGCTGACACAGCCAAGGGACACCTCTGGTTTCTGCACCTACCACAAACTAGAAAGAGGCTCCCCTAGAGCCTTCAGCAAAAGCATGGCCCTGATGACACCTTGATTATGGACTTTTCACCTCCAAAACAGAGAGACAATACATTTCTGTTGTTCTGAGCTACCCAGTTTGTGGTGATTTATTACAATAGCCTTAGAAAACTAATGTAGACCCCCTCATCTTGGTCCAGAACACTGCCATGGCCTTTTAATTAGTCCCATTGCCTCCAGTCTAATGTTCCTTTCAACCCCTCCTCCAGAATGCCTTTGTCTTACACACAAAAGCTATCACAACACACTCCAGTTTAAAATGTCTCAGGGTCTTCCCATGAGCTCCAGGACGAGGAGGCCGTACCTCTGCTATGACACGAAAGACCTTGTCGCCTTACTCTTGCCTTTCCCAGAAAATTTTATTCTGTCTTTCTTGCATATCGATGCCTACTATCCATGTCCTTATAACCTTGCT
The DNA here is from genome assembly GCA_963574355.1 of Loris lydekkerianus. Taxonomy (NCBI): domain Eukaryota; kingdom Metazoa; phylum Chordata; class Mammalia; order Primates; family Lorisidae; genus Loris; species Loris lydekkerianus. The sequence continues at coordinate 30,614 of CAUYPK010136885.1, read as the reverse complement.
TCTCCTCGTCTTTATCTAGAGAACACCTTTTCTCACTCTCCTTCACTGTAGAAAAGCCTAAGTGTCACCTCTTCTATGAAGGCTTCCTAAATGCCTCCTGCTCACACATGCTGAAAGATAGAATGGACACCCCACTACAGCTATACTCCTTTAGTTCCCTGTACACACATCTCTCATGGCACATGGAAACTTAAATCTCTCCTCTTACCCCAAATCTTCCCTGAGCTCCCTCAGAAAGCGAATCTGACAAGATAAGAAATCTACTGGAAACTGATGACGACAAAATGGTTTTCACTCTTATTGAGCTTGAAGGGTCTAGAGTTGCCTACAGTGAGTAGGCAGCTGAATTAATGAGGTCCAGAGAAGGTGGCCTGGAGGGGTGGACAGTTAAAGTACTAGGACCCGAGGAGACCAGAAGAGGAAGCCCCCTGAGAGAAACCCACCACATGCTGGCGGCTCCCCTTGCTGCCGAGTTCCTTGGATTTCCTTCCCCTGGGCATCCACGCACCAGCACGGCCCATCTGTGTGGCACTGCACTGCCTGGTAGTCCCCATTTCGGCGGCAGCTTGGAACATAGGGATGACCAAAGCTGGTTGCTGTGAACCATTCCACTTCACATTTCGTGGGGCCTAGAAGAAATCCGTGCAGAAAAGGAGAAGCCAGAGTGTAAACAACGCTCCATGTGTTTACATCAGGCATTGCTGTCTGCTGCTAAGATTTTTTTTAATATCTGCACATACTTTAGTGGAACAGCCACTGGGACTATGGCAACTTTAAAACCCAAGTGGTTTCCCCCAGCAGAAACACACACATCTGTTGGCAGCTGGTTACTTACATCGGAATCTACCAGAGATGACTAATTGAACCGCTAGGAACCGTCTCTGCAATATCCGGTACAGAGTTGTTTCAGTGAAGATAGAAGCAAGGTCCAGGCCAGCAAAAATGGTGTCATAAATTTCATCCAGTAATAATTCCAAACCTGAGCAAAGATGGCAAGCATTTTGGGGACAGCCTCTTTCACAAAGGAAGCCCCTACCTTGCAGTACAGACATTCAGAGAGACAGAGCCTCATCAGCATCAGCATCATGATGCATCAGATCTGAACAAGACTTTAAGTTTCCAAAGTCAGGGCTGCTGTGTATGGCTGTGCAGATTCACAGCACAAGGGAACACTGCCTAAAGAATAAGAGATTGAAATCTATCCTGTGTGCCATTCACCAACCTCACAACTGCACCTGCCGGGGTTGGGATGTGGATAACCTGTTTCCAGTGGGCACGAAGGCACCATTTGGGCCAGTGCATTCATAGAACCACGGACGAGCATTTACTAGACTGTGTCCCCTTCAGCCTCGGTGAGGAGCAGACGTTGCTAGTTCTGCTCTGCAAGCCCTGGTGCCTGAGGAACTGCTCTCCCTCCCTCCAGATTGCCTCAGGTGTGCTCACTCACCTGTCTCAGCCAATTCCCGACCTTGGCTGTCAGCACAGTGACAGTACCCAGACACCTCTGGGAATCTGCTCCGGAAGGAGCTAAAGGTCACAAATGCATCTGGAAACCTGAGAGAGAATGAGATTTATGATCACCATTTCATAAAGGACAAGTCATCACGAGCTCTTCCCGTAGCAATAAATGTGGCCAAGTCTGCACAAGGAGAAAAGGAATGTCTGCTTTTTTAAATCTCATGATGGTTGTTCCCTGCTTCCTTCAGTAAATGCATTTCTTTTCTAAATTGGTTTTGCCTGGCTGAAACTCTGCTGAACCTTATAAAACAAAGCTGCGCTTGACTGTCATCTGCTAATTAGCAGTTTTCCTCACTTAACGGCATTTGACCCCTTCTCCCCATGCCTGTGTCTCACAGCACCAGGCAGAAAACAAGCCATGAACGTCGCATGAACTGGTTCCTTTACTGGAATATAGTCCAGAGCCCTATATTTTGTCTGCTTGACAAAACACATGGTACATTGTGCATGATCTCATTTTGGAAGATCAAACGACTCCAGGGCCCTTTACAACTTTTCAAGAACTTGAAAAGAAGCCAGATCCCACTATAGGAAGTCCTTAAGGAGGAAATTTTCCAGTTCCATTGTTGAAAAAACACAAATCAATATTACATCACTAACCAGGGCTGTTGGTCCCTTTGTGTAAATCTGGAAAGGTCTTCCCTAATCATGTTCAGCTTGGCAATTAATATAAGGAGCTCATAAGCAGGGTTTCCCATCCTGAAGGTAACACTAAGGTCTGAAGAGCTGTGTTTTAGTTTTTTCCCTATTCAATAATTCAGCAACCAGACAGGAATTTTTCAACTTTATACAACACTGAGAGATTTGTTTTCATGCCCTATATTGCTGTACATGAGATCCAAGAATACACGTAATACGTTTCTACCTATGACTATAAATAGATCCCCAAATAGTAAGTTAGCAGAAACAGCAGCTCTCTGCACTGACAGGCCCATTGCTGTGCAATCTGTTGTAGCAAATTTGAACACAACCTTAATATCTAATGATGGAAAAATTAAGAAGTAAATTATAGTAAATGCCCTAAATGGAATAAAGTGCTACAGTTGAGGATGATATTTCTAAATTCTAGCCAAAAGAGAGCATACATAACACTGTACAAGGAGTAGCCTACGAAATGGAATGCACACACTGTGATTCCCTCCGGGTAAGTGAGCGGTGTTGGAAGACAATGTACCCTGCAGTAATCAGACCCTGACTGTGGGGATGCAACACATATCAGTTAATTTGAATAAAAATGACTCTGCAAAACAAACAGTGCTACAGGATTATGGATAGGTGTTTTCATCCCCATGTGGTTGGTCTATCACTGTGTGTATATGGCTTAAATAAAGAATATTACAGTAAATGAGTTACATATTTGAATTAAAAACTCACTTTGCCTCCTTGTTACTGACAGGGAGTGTACAATGAAAGTTCATTATTAGAACCTGGGATGATTCAACTCTGAAAGTACTAATAAGAGTACTTTTATTATTTATTGACCACTACTTTGTAAAAAACTACCTGCAAAATGCTTAATACACATTGACCCATTTAATCTACTTAACAATTGTAAAAGAAAGGAGTGCTAGAGATCAGGAGGGTGAGGGATGTGGGCTGCCACCTTGAACTCAGGGAGTGAACCTGGCCTTGCCCTCAGGGTACCTGTCTCAGCCGGTGCTGCAGCTCAGCATGCGTCTGGCTGCACCTGCCTGGCCATACCCTGCACGGGCTGCAGCTCTGCTCTGACTCTCTGCTCTTATGCCCACCACTGAGCTTTCCCTGCCATCTAACAGATGCTGATGACACAGTTGCTGCCCCGAGGTGGCTTCTGATACCCATTCCACTGTGAGGCTCAAAAACTATGACTCAAAGGAGTAGGATGCCAGTCCCATATGCCGGAGGTGGTGGGTTCAAACCCAGCCCCAGCCAAAAAAACTGCAAAAAAAAAAAGAAAGAAAGAAAAAAGAAAGAAGTCACTCTAGCCCTGTGCTCTGCTGATTCAACCCAGAGGCCCACCTCCACATCCTGGCCACAGGCAGACATGACCTCCAGGCTCCCTGAGTCATGTTCATCCACCACGTTATGGTAAGAGTTCCGCTCTTGGGGTTTCTGCCCTCATAAACTTCCCAGGACCCAGACATACATTTTGCATGGGCCTAACTCTTGGTGTCCTTGCTTCCTACACATTGGAGATGGCCCTGGCTTTAGGTAGAAAGAGGGTTTTCTTCACTCCCAATAAAACCACCCCAAAGTCAGCTACTGCTGCCTGGACTCTCTACAACTGTCACCTGTTGACCTCTGGGGCCAGCACTCCACGCTGTCATCTTTAATCGTCCTTGTCAATTCTGTATGTGGTAAGAAGAGCTAATATGATTATCACTATTAATTACTACTCACAAAAATAATAACAGGTGATATGTTTTAAATGATCAGACACTACTCTAAGACACTACTCTCCATATTTTACCTCTTCTAATTCTCATAACTATCCTTTAAAAGTCTCTATGTCACAAATGAGATTCTGACTGGTAACATGATTGGGTCAAAAATTACCCAACCAAGACCAGGATCTGGATATCCTGAATTCACTTCCAGTGCTCTTTAGACAGCACAGGTGGCTTTAGGAACCCTTCCTTGCAACCAACAGAGAGTTCAAGCTAAAAAAAAAAAAAAAAAACCTTCCCAATTTCTCGTGTTCCCACAATTCAGTTTGATATGAACTGGGTTTTGTGGCTAATTTCTGACATGGCATCACTGTCTGTGAATTTTAGACTCTTCCTCCAGCGTAACGATCAGCACTGTTACAATGGTTAGTTGTTGCTTCCGCTGTTGTCTTCAGTGATTACTGTCACCAGGGCACAGGCTTCTGCCGCACTATGCTGTCCACCTTCTCCATATTAGATCAACCAAGCAAAGCTGAACTGCAAGTCTCGGGAAGATCTGGACAGTCCTGTCTCCATCCTTACAGGTGGGCCAGCTGGGTTTGGAACCGACCATGTGGCCAAAGAATGCTCCCAAAGAAGGTGAGCACAAAGGAACACTTTAATCTGTTTGGCTGGCGACTTTCAGTGAGATTCTAAAGCCCAGAACAGCAATTTGAGCAGAAGCTAGTGGAGAAGGGGTTTGGAAGGGTAGTTAGCAGGCCTGCAACTTCCAGTTGGGAGACAGGACCTCAAGTGTGGGCAACAGGAAAAACTGAGATATTGCTAGTCACAGAGGGAGGTACAAATCTGGTAGAAAATACCATAGCCCAAGACCTCAGTCACCCTAATACAGTACATGAAAACATCATGTCCATCACTTCCCATAAGAAGTGAAACCAACACTTGTTGGCAGCAAGAAACTGTCACATCGTGTGAAGGGCACATGGCATTATCCCCTTTGTGAGAACCTGAGAAACAGTTTTCTTCATCCTCAATAGAAGAAAAAGTTGTGTTCCCCAGAGAAACCAGCTTATTTTTATCTGGTAGAAATCAAATAACTTAGACTCTTTTCTCTGGTCATGGAGGAGCTCAGGGACGAGCACGCAGCCTCCACATCTAGAATGGCTGCTGGTACACCTGCCTTTGCCATCTCTTCTCATTGTCTACCCTTAGTTTGCCTTCCTCATTATTTTCTCTAATTTCCACTTTTATTCTATTCTGGGTATATCAGAAAAAAGAGGAAGATAAATTCAATACAATTTTTCATATAGATTAAAAAAAAAGTAGGTATTTTGTCCAGTAGAAAAGGATGCTTGCCTTTTATTGAATAAAAAACAAACTCTCAAGGTGATCATAGGAGAGTCCTCAAGAATGAAAATGCTAGCAGAGAGGCAGGTGATGCATTTCTGAGATTATGCCCAGCCCACAGGCAGGGAAATGACCAACTGTGAAGCTCTAGTCGTCCCCACCCTCCTCCCCCAGCATCTGGTCTCATTCCTGGGCAGACCTTCCTGTGCAGAGCATGGGTCAGATCCTCTAGCATCTCCCATATCCCTCCAGAAATCTAATCACAGATTAATAAATCAGCCATGTATTTGATTTTCTCCTGAACCAGAGTGGGTGCTCCTTTTGGGAGGGGTGCAGCCTAGCCTAGTATCTGATTTTGCCACCCTATCCCTTCTGTGTCCCACTTACAATGCACCTATCCCACGTACTAAGATGCACCTGACCCTTCCTGCCAGACAATCTGGGTAGCCTGGGTGGGTGGCTAAGACATTTGACTTAAGATGCTTTGCTAAAAAGTTTGAGTGAGTTTACTCACGGAGGGCAAGGATCGATAAAGAAGCCAATTAACTAAATCTTAACACAGATCACTAAGGTCTTAGGAAAGGCATCAGCCCTGATTGAAGGCTCTTCTTTACCTGTAGTCTGTTTGGCCAAAACCTGTGACTGGCTAGGGCAATGTGAGAGGTGGTGCATGCCGCAGAGAGACTAGCAAGGCTTACTCCCCAGCACGACATTGTACTTTGAAAGTGACCAGCCAAATAGGTGTAGTGAGCAGTGATGTTTTTCAAGGGCAAAAAGACCGACTTCAAATACAAAAGTTTTATAGTCAAGTTCAAGGTCAAATCATCACCTGGCATAGTAAGAACACACAACAAGTTGGCAAATGAGATGCCCACAGGCTTTCAGCCTTCCCAAGGTCCCAGGGAAGTAAGTCAAGTGCCCTAGGCCACCTCTTTGTTTGAAGGTCTGAAAGAAACACCCTCAGACTTAACATTACACCTAGAATTCTAACCTAGAAGTCATCCTTGACCCTCCCCTTCCCTGACCCTCCATAGCTATTCCTACACCAAGCTCTGTGGACTCCATCTGGTAAATAATTCCCCCACCTCTCAGCCATCCTGGCCAACACCTACACACATCAACATCTCTCACCTGGACTAGCCTCCTAGTACCCACACACATCACTCTTCCCCACACCCACTCTACCCTTTCTGAAGTCCAAGTCTGAGGGTGATTAAGATATATCTTACCCTCATCCCAAGCTTAAAATGCTTTGTGCAATATTGGGGAATGACTTACACCAAATAATTACTCTTCAATTATCTGAAACTCAAATGTATCTGGCTGTCCCGTATTTAATCTGGCAACCCCAGGCTCTGAGCTTAGACTCTTCACGTGGCCTCTGTGGCTTCTTGCACTCTGCCCAGAGGAGTCACTGGGCCTGAGGACACCACACAGGTCTACATAAACATCAGAAAATCCTTGATTCTGGCTGGGCTTCCGGTAATCAACCATCCAACCCTTCCCATGACCTTCCTAAACCAGATTCGCTCTAAGACAAGCTTGCATACAAAAAGAAAGAGACCCCATTTCAGGAGTAAATTGTTTTGTGTTTGTTTTAAACAATGGCTGCTTAGTGCTAAACTTTTACATTTAACTCGACTGCCCTCTTGTGGAAGTCGCTGTGAATTTGCCTCAACTTCAGCATGGCACCCACAAGATTCTTGGGTGCATTCTCCTATTCTGTAAGCCTTGACTGTAGACATACTGGGTGTAAACTCCATACTATGCAACGATGAATCATAGTAGTGTGGTCTACTAAAAGGAACCAGACAGTTCTAGCACCCACTAATTATGCTTCGTAGGGTGAGTTCGTTAACTCTCATGTTTCAGAGTCTTCATTGGTATAGACTAGAGACTACAATTATCAAATTATTTCTGTAAGCATTAAAGTAGATAAACAGATAAAAAATTGGCTGATGGAGATTTACATGTGTTCATAGATAGGCATTCTCTAGCATTGGGGTGGGGGTAGAGAGGGTGGGACCTAACCTGCCTTTGCCAAAACTGAGTGACACATGAGAATTCCCTACAGATGTATAATGATTTACAATTTTGTCAATTTGCAATGGTTTCATAGATGTGCTCTCGTTGGATCTTCACTATGACCTAATGAGCAGGGCACTGTCTTCCATTTCATAGATGGGAACACTGAGGCTCTCAGAGGGAAAGCAGCCAAGCCACCATGCTATGAAGTGGCAGAGGCAGAATGCAGGTCGCAAAGGTCAGTGCTACAGGCCCAAGCAGGCAATGCAGATGGATGGAGTGGGCGGGGACACGACACAACACTGACGGGTCTGCCCTTGGCCACATGGTACCAACTCTTGGTACCATGGGTGAACACACAGCCTCCCTGCTTGTGCTTTGAAACTGGGAATTCAGAATGTAGTACTTTAGGCTGAATGTATAAAATTGCACATTTCCAACTACTTTTTTACCTACAAAAATAGAAATTTTATGGAGTATAACCTAATAAAAGGTCCTAGTTTTAAAACTATTTTTCAGCACAAACAAAAGCTGTCTCAGTTCCTGAGTGCAGTCTCCTAGTCTGACAGCTCTCCTGGCACAACCTGTGAGAATTTCCTCTCTCATGTGGGGAAAGAAGTGGCTTGTTTTAAAAGCCATCCACACAGACGCTCAAGTTCTCCAGGAGAATTCATATCAGTATTTGCAAACTAGTATTCGTATTTCTGTTTACTCCGAATGGTTCAATTACTCTGAAGTCTGTGTGAGCCCTTTACAATACTCAAGTGACCATCTCGGATAACCAGAAGCTCCTGGGCCTTTGGGCCAAGATCTCTAATGTCGTTCCCTTTCTAAATACATTACTTAAATCTTTGAAACTATTTTCAATTGCACACATCCATGCAGGTTTCAAAACTACAAAACATGAATCCGATGACATCAATGCTTTTCTCCTTTTCTGTTGATCCCTTTCTGCCCACTGTTCTTTCTGCAGACCTTCCCTGACCTCTGAAGCAGCCCATCACATTGGCCTCGGTGCCCACTTAGTCCTGTGCAGACACCAGCATCATCATATAATTGTATAAGCATATACAAAAGATATTTTTGCTTGTCTGTTCTTTAATAACTAAATCACATTATACATGCTGTATTAGTGGCATTTGTATCTTGAATCATATTATCATAATAAACCATAGATCCTCTCCAAGTCAACTATACTGACACAATTCATTCTTTTTAATGGCTGCATAAATACTATGGCAATGCACATTTATTCAGTTATCCACATTTTGACAGTCACTTTGTTCCCCAGTTTTATGCTACTGTGAAAAATGATCCAGTGGACACCCTTGTACATACGTCTTCACATTCTGGTAGTTTACATTTCCATGGCTGGCTGGGCTGGAGGGTGCATATATTTTTAATTTAATAGCAATTGCCGGTTGGCTTTGTTCAAAATGCTGTAGTACCCCAGTGCCCCTGTGACATTTGCTGTGCGATGACACTCACAAGCCCCGCTCAGCATGTGAGCGCTGTGGGCTGGGTCCTCTTACCTGTTGTAGTTATGGACCAGATCAAAGATCATCATGTCTGTGGTGTTGACGAATTTGCACTGGACAGGCAGAAACTCTCCATCTGCTGAGCACCGGGGTGGCGACTTGTCCCCCACCCCATGGAGAAGACGGCGGTTTCTTATTTCACAGCTCCTGGGACCTAAACGTGTTCATGAACAAATTTTAAATGCGTCTGTATGAGTGGTTGCTTAGGTTTCTGCAGTCAAGCAGCACGTACAGTTGGGAGTCACTTAATGACAGGGATATGCTTTGAGGAGCGCATGGTTAGACAATTTTGTCACTGTGCAGACATCACAGGGGGTGGTTGCAGACACATAGGGGTGTCGTGTCGCCTTCTACACACCCGGGCTGTGTGGCCCTGCATATTGCTCCTGGGCTATACACCTACACCGCGTGGGACTGTGCTGAGTATTGTGGCAGCTGTCACACAATGGTAATGATCTGTGTATCCAAACATAGAAAAGACACAGGACAAATCCAGTGCAAAAGATGAGAAGTGGTATACCTGTATAGGGCTCATGGAGAGTGAGTGAAGGAGAAGGTCGAGGACTCTGCTGTCACCACTGCAGACGGCACCAACACTGCGCACTGAGGCTGCACTTCATTTATCAAAAGTATTTTTCTTTCCTCACTAATAAATTAACCTTAACTTTTTATAATGTTTTTACTTTATAAATTTAGTTTAACTTTTTGACTCTTAATAACACTTAGCTTAAAACACAAACATATTTTCCAGCCATACAGAAAATATTTTACATCCTGCCTACAAGCTTTTTACTATTTTTAGTATTTTTATTTATTCACTTTTTTACTTTGTAAACTCTTTGGCTAAAAACAAAGACCCAAACACACCCAGCCCCCATGTTGGCCTCTGCAGGTCAGGATCTTCAAGACATTATTAGGCAACAGGAATTTTTCAGCTCCATGGAAATCTTAGGGGACCACTGTCATATAGTTAGAGCCCCAAACAGCAACTGAGGTCTGTAACAGGAGACGTGAAAATGGTCCTCGAAATCCTGCTTATGTGTCCAATGGTCAGCCAGAGAATGTCTACCACATGGAAATGTTAGAAGTCATATAACCTTCCCTCTGGTTCACAATGAGGGGAGCTGCGTTACCGCTCCCAGCCACCCACCCCCAACCCGCTGGTGTCAGTGAAACTCACATCGCCTTGGCCTGCCCTGCTGGCGGGTCCCATACACCTCCATGCCCGCTGTGTCCACACACCAACACTGCTCCTGCCACATGTCGCACTGGATGGGTGTGTATTCCCCCGAGTCCCCACACTGAGGGAGGTAGGATGTGGCCGTGCTGTTCAGGTAGCCACTCAACAAGATCTGCTGTTTCTGCAGCTGACAGAATGACAGGCCTGTGGGTACGAAGAGCAGTGTCAGGTGGTGCTTCAGGAACATCCAGGGAGCTGAGTCCAGGAAGACTCTGGCTCCCTCCCCACAGGGACACAGTGGGGAGGGAAACGACCAGCCCACAGACACTCCATGAGCTAGTGGCAGCCTTAAGCCTTGCATTCAGACTATCCTTGAGTCCTGCAGACTGAGTCAGAGGAGGGCAGATCCCACTGGTGCCACATCAGTCAGCCACACAGCCCAGAGCTCCGGCACTGCAGAGTAGAGGTAGGAACAGAGTTCCAACCAAGCTTGTCTGAATCCAGATCTCTGCGCATATTGCCTCACTCGTGTGCCTCACTCTTCTTCTTTACAGGGTAGAAATGCAGCTGCCTTCTATCAGGTGCGTGACTGATGCTGACTGCCACAATTTGGACATGTGTGCCCTCCAAATCTCATATTGAAGTGTGATCCCCAGCGTAGAAGATGAGCTCTGATGACAGTGCATTTGGGTCCTGGGGAAGGATCCTTCGTGAACAGAGGAACTCACTACCTGGGGCTGGTGAGTTCCCCTCTATGAGTTCCTGGCACAGTGGTTGTTACAAAGAGCCTGGCAGCCCCCTTACCTCTTGCTTTCCCTCTCTGTGGGACCTGCATCTACTGCTCCCATTGACCTCCACAGGGCGAGGCAGCAGCCTGAGGCCCTCACCAGAAGCAGGCGCTGGCCCGGTGCTTCTCACCCCCTACAGGGCTGTGAGCCAAATAGAACTCTTTTCTTTGGGAATTTCCGAGCCTCAGGCATTCCTTTCTAGTGACATGGACAACAAAGATGGAGCAGTGACTGCCCTGTTAAGTCCTGGTGACAGCACTACAAGGCAGACCGCATGCTTGTGTCACAAGGAGGAAACGCAGCTCAGCGGGGGTGGGTGGCAGCTGTACTCAGGCCCAGCATGGAGACCCAGCCTGACCCATGCCAGCCACACTGACCACATAAAACCATGGCCCCAAGCAGAGCCTTTACCCATTATGGACAGCTTTGGGTTTAGGCTCAATTTCATAATTTTAAGGTGATTGCCTTAAATTGACCTTTTGGGGGGTTACAACGGGCTTTAAATGAGGACTCTGTTTCATTTTTATTATTATTAAATCATAGCTGTGTACATTAATGCAATCATGGGGCACCATACGCTGGTTTTATAGACCATTTGACACATTTTCATGACACTGGTTAACATAGCCTTCCTGGCATTTTCTTAGTTATTGTGTTAAGACATTTATATTCTACATTTACTAAATTTCACATGTACCCTTGTAAGATGCACCGCAGGTATAATCCCACCAAATGTTTTACCCAACTCCCAAATGCTTGTACCACAGGTGAAAAAGCCCTTCCTGTTTCCCTGGTCACTCTCTGATTTCAGGGGACTCTAACGTCCACTCAGCAGTGTTTGGTCAGCATCCAGCAAGGTTCCCGGAACAAGGGAGGAACTTGGTGGCTATCTGCCCAACAAATAACAACTCCGTTGGCTCACTGGATTCTCATAAAGGTCCTGGGGGAAGCGTGGCCTTGCAGGGTGTTTATAGACCTTTCTCATCCAAAGAGGAGAAGCAGGATCCCAGGGGAGACTCCACTGTTCACCCCCCCTCCCCCCAAGCCCAGAGCTCATTTCCAGATCTGAGATATCCCAGCAAGGTCCCTCTTTCCCACCTGGTGCCCCTTTGCACTTACAAGCCACTGGCCATCCAGGCTGCCTGCTGCCCAGTACCTCCGTGCCGTCAGCACCCACACACCAGCAGGAACGACCATCATTCTGACACTGGACAGTCCTGAGGAGAGATACGCAGGTGACACTGTGTTGGGCTCCCAAAGCCACATGCTAGTTCCAAGCCAGGTCACCTTCTTCCTTTCTCATTTAAGTTGGGGTAGGAGTAATGTGGAGGGGGCGGCTGACCAGGAAGGAAAGCACAACCTCTCCTGCCTGGCAGATACCTGCACCTACTCCTGCCTCAGCCATCCAGCCTGCCAGCCCAAAGCACTACCCCACCTGGAGGGCACAGCTTCAGCCACATCCACTGAATGCACTTGGTGATTATAGGGTCACAAAGGATAAGGACAGTGCTCTCATAGTAAGGATCAGGTTGGGGGACCCAGGGAGGTCATGGGTCAGTAGCTTATACTGGGAAGCACCTGGGCAGGGGTCAGGCCAGGCTGTGTGGTTGGTTGCCTAAGGGAAGTAACAGCTGAACCGAGGCCTGCAGGATGGTCAAAGTGTTCCAGGTAAAGGGAACAGTATATGCAAAGCCTCCTGAGGGCTGGGCTGGCTTGACACTAGGAGTGGCTCTGATAGGAGGCAGGAGGTGAGAATCCTAAATAAGGCTGGGAATAGCTCCTTCCTTACTGCTCCAGGATCCCAGAGATCAGGCAGGGCCCGGACCAGCAATGTCTCTTGGTGCTTGTGGGAGGCTGGGCATGTCAAAAGCAGCAGAGGTGGTTTCAGGGATATTTCCCAGAACAGCCATAAAGACTGAGCTCCCTCTGGAATAGCACAGGGAAATTCCCATTGCCTGTATGTTCCAAAGGATGCTTATCTGTGCTACAGTTGTTTAGGTTTTCACCACACGCTCTGCTGAGACAGTCTCATGGCCAAGTTTGTGCTGGGGCAGCTGGGAAAAGCCCTTTCAGAGGGCAGCTCACTGGGGAGACAGTAACCCAGCAGCTGGAGAGCAGACCCGGGCAGGGTCGGGGGATCCCAGCCCAGGAAGGCTGCCAGCCTCTGCTTCCCTCTGCCCGACTTCTCAAGAGGACACTAAGGGAAAGTGAGGGAGGTGCCAAAGCGCAGACCATTTGAGCACTGCCTCACAACATACATATCTTTTAAGCCACCACAGTCAGGGTAAACCTGTTGGCAGGAGGAGAAGGAAGGGCAGTGGGCAGGGCAGGATGAAGCACTGATTGGGGCTCACGTGGCCAGATTGGCCAGAACTCACTGGCCTGGGGAACTGAGAGGGGTCACCTCCAAATGATGTGGCCAGGTCTCATGTGCACAGAGAAGTTGAAAGGACTTGCTCTCACTCAGGAAGAAGGGAGAAGGCGTCCTAGGACCCCTGGACACCTGTCCCCCAGGGCATCTGAGGACTTACTGGAAGCTGCCATCCTCTGAGCACTGTGGCACATAGTCTGCTTGCTTGAGAAAGGCCTTTTCCCTCTGCAGCTCACAGGGACGGAGTGGTTGGGCATCCACCTGGTACTCTGGGAGGGGAGGTGGCACATCAGAGAAAAGGGAAGCCTGGGCCCCAAGTGCAGAGGTAGGTCCTGTGAGCACAGGTGCTTTTCCAGTAGCATTATCATCACCTATTACAGTCTAATCTGCAAGGTGGCAGCTTGGAACACTTCTCCAACTCTGACATTTAATGCTCAGCACTCCCCTGAGAGGAGATTGGTAATATTTCCAGGTCTCTCATGTGACACCAAGACTCAGGTAGTGAAAGTAACTGCCCAAGATCACCCAGCTGGCAAGGGAAGGATTTCAAAATCAACCCCAGGTCTGCACACCCCCCATGCTACTGGATAGGTCAGAACAGCGAGCACCACAGGGAAGTTGTTTTTGGACAGATCAGCCCACCCATGCGGTCCTAGCACCTTACTGGCACACGATATGTATTAAGTAACAACATATATGTGTATCAGTCTGCACGGAGAACCCATGTAGCATGCAATATCTTACTCAGAAATCACAACCACATCATGAGGTAACTGTCATTTGCTTCCTTTCTTAATGAAGAAACTGTCATTTGCTTCCTTTCTTAATGAAGAAGCTTGGCACTTTGGCAAAAGTCACATGGGTAAGTGGCTGAGCCCAGGATAGAACTTAGGTCTATTTCACTGCACACTTGGGTTATTTTTTTCTTACTACCTGCTGGATACTTCTTAAATATCTTGCATAGATGACATAGACTTTGGGATAGCTAAGAGGACAAAAAGCCTTGTCAATACCAAAATTTTGCTGAAAGGGTGGGGTGGGGGAACAAGGATTGAATTAGGAAAATCAATTTCCTATCTCTGCTCTACCAACCACTCACTCTGTGCATTCAAACAATTCAGTTCACCTCCCTGAGCCTCTGTCTCTTCATCTGAAGAGAAAAGAGCAAATAACTGACATTTGGGCATTTAGGGGATAAATTAGGTTGCGTGTGTTCAAAGGTCCTGGAGCAGAGCCTGGCTTATCTGGAGCTCCCTCTCCACCCCTGACTCCACAGCCTGACCTCAAAACTCACCAAAGATGTTGGCTGAACCCAAGCAGATGAAGCCCAGTAGGCTGAAGACCCACAGGACCAGGGCCATCTTCCTGGCCCCTTCCTGGGCTGTAGGGATAGAGCCACTGCCCTCTGGAGATGCTCCAGCCAGGGAGCTTTATAGAGCTGCTCTACAAGAACTCCCTCGGACTGGCATGGGCTCCCCCCACCTGTGGGCACTCAGGAGGCTGCGCCCCACCCTGTTTTCTCTACAGGTCACAAGGAATTCCCTCCATCTACGTCTGCTCCCTCTGAGGACACTCATATGGCCAGTGGAGCAAGAAAAGCTTGTCTAGACTGTGGGGAACACTGGGTAGGGAGGCTTTAAATCCCTCTTCATAGGCAAAAGCCAAAGTTCTCCAGATTCGGGGGCGACAGGCTCAAGCCCACTTTTTACTTCCCCCTCCATCCTTCTTTCCCTTCCTACCTTTCTTCCTTTCCTTCCTTTCTTTTTTTATCTTCTGTCCTTCTTTCCTTCCTTCCTCCCTGTTCCTTTCCTCCCTTCCATATGTTTTTCGAGCCCATATGGGAGTGGAGTAGAACATACCTATTTTAGACAATAAAGATACAACAAAGAACAAAACAAGCAAAATCCTGCCTTCATTAATATGGAAAATAAGAATTTTATCTAGGAAAGGCAAATCCACGTGCACACATTCATATTCACTCTGATCCTCCTTCTCTTTTTCCCCGGACCTCAGACTTCGCCAACCTACGGCAGCAGGAGCTGTGCCTCCCACGTGCAGCCAGCAGCTGCTCCCAGCAAGCAGCTTCCCTCCCTCACTCCTGCGCCCCTGTGACCTGGGAAAACACACCTCGTCTCCCTACACCCTGGCCTCTCTCTCTACAAGGTAAAGTTAAAAAGGATGACAGTGTCCCTGCATTAGGCTGGCTGTGGAAGCATAAAGCAGAGTTGAAGAGCCCCGGCCCCTGACCTGCCCGTAACTGGATTACTGATCTTCTCATTTCGAGAATGGCATCCTGCCCTGGTGGTAGCAAGTATACAGAAGGACAGTCCAGCAGATACAGAGGTAGTGACAGGTGGGGGCAGAGGCTTGTGGGCAACCAGGGGTATTGCTGAGTGGGGCAGCGGAGAAGGGGAGGGGCACCAACAGGTGGGAGGACAGGCTTAGATGTGGGGTGTACCCCCACAATGGACTGTACTACCTACTACGAACAGGGCTGCTGTTGACTATGAAATGTGTTAAAATATGCAAAGCACTTAGAACAGTATTTGACATATATCAAGTATCCAACATTGGCCACTGCATTAGTCTCTCCAGCTGTCATTGCAAAGTATCACGAACGGGAGGGCTTGAACAACACAAATGTGTCTTCTCGCAGTTCTGGAGCTGAAAGTCTGAGGTCAAGGTGTGGGCGGGCTTGGTGTCTTGGCTTGTTGGTGGCTGTCCTCTCTCTGTGTCTTCCCATGGTTTTTCCTATCTGTCTGTGTCCTAATTTCCTCTTCTATGGAATTACAGCCCTATGGGATTAGAGCCCACCCTGATGAACTCATTTTAACTTAATTACCTCTTTAAAGACCCTTTCTCCCAATTCAGACACATTCTTGGGTGCTGGACCTAGGAAACCAGTATATGAATTTCGGCAGTGCACAATTCAGCTGGTAACAGCCTCTGTCTCTATGATGTTCGTGATACAAACTCTGAAAGTAAAACACAAGTCAAGTTAAGGGTCAGGGCAGCATTATAGCCAAGTGCTACAGCTTACACAGGTATGCTGGTGTGCTGAATCACTCTTGCTGGCCTGTCCCCTGGGAAGGAACCACCCAGGCCCATGCCGTACAAAGGTGTTTCTGCTCCACTGCATTTGATGCTTTGAGAAGTCTGAGCTCAAGGTCCATGAAGCAGGACGGGGTATGGCTGGAGTGAAGAGCACTTAGAGGGAAGGAACGTCAGCCCATGCATGAGCTAACTCCACTTCAGACTTCCCCCTGGAGAAGGGGCAGGGCTCAGGAGTCTGTAGGAACAAGGGCACCCAGCGAGTCAGAACTGCATGAGCTTCTTTCAGAATCCATGCAAAGAGCCTCCCTCCACACACAGAGAGATGCTTCTCTCCACCCGAGCAACAGAGCGACAAGCTTCGAGAAAACCAACCAAGGTGTTGCTTTCTGCACCACAAAACTCTTTCTCAGAATGACTCAGCGACCTGTCCCTGCTTTCACCTCCCTACTGATCCTTGAGAATATGCAGGCTTCTGCTTTGACTCTGCATGGCAGTGTCCTGGTCTGTCTGCAACAACCTGCTAATGGCTGAGCTCCCATCACTCTGTCAGGGTCTTCATCACAGTCTCCATCCCCTCTCACTCTTCTGGCCCCAAACGTAACTGCACAATCTTCTCTTTCACCTTTCTCATTCTGTACTACAAGGGCGCTGTGTATCATCAGTGCTTACTAAAGATTTTGGAGGGGGGATGCAGAGTAATTAGAAAACAGAATAGGAAATCACCTCTGTTTATGTGGTGTGTTGGTTGTTGATTTGCATACGTTGAACTATTCTCACATCCTGGCAAATGATCTTTCTAACATGTTACATTCAGTTTGCTGGTATTTTGTTAGGAATTTTTATATTTATGTTCATCACGAATATTGGCCTGTTCTTCTTTTTTTTCTTTTTTCTTTTTTTTCTTGTGTTTTTGTGTGATTCTTATATCAGGGTGATGCCAGCCTCACAGAATGAACTTGGAAGTACCCTTCTTCAATTTTTTAAAAAGACTTTGAGTAGAATTAGTATTAGTTCTTCTTTGACTGTTTGTGTAGAATTTCGCAATGAATTCATGGGGGTTTTGGGCTTTTCTTTGGTAGACTTTTTACTACAGCTTCAATCTCATTGCTGGTTATTGGTTTGTTGAGGTTTTCTTCTTAGTCTTGGTTCAATCTTGATAGGTTGTGTGTGACCAGGAATTTATCCATTTCTTCTAGGTTTTCCAATTTGTTGGTACCTTGTCATTCGTATTTCTGAGGTTTCAGTTGTTTTTGTCTTCTTTTTCATTTCTTATTTATTCAAGTCTTCTCTCTTTTCCTTAGTATAAGTAATTGTGTGCCATTTTGCTTATCTTTTCAAAAAAAACAACTTTTACTTTTCTGATCTTTTGCAATTTTTTTTTGTTTGTTTGTTTTTTTTGTCTCTACTTCATTTATTTCTGCTCTGATCTTTCTTGTTTCTTTTCTTTTACTGATTTGGGGTTTGGTTTGTTCTTCCTTTTCTAGTTCCTTGGAGTGAATTGTTAATTTGAACTCTTTCTACTTTTTCGATGCATGCATTTACTGCTATGAACTTCCCTCTCAGTATTGCTTTTGCTGCATCACATAGATTTTGGTATGTTGTACTTCCATTTTCATTTGGTTCAAAAAATTGTTAAATTTTCCTCTTAATATCATAATGGCTCCTTAAATTAGTCATTCAGGAAAGAGTTGTTTATTTCCATGGGTTTGTGTATTTTCCAAGGTTCCTCTTGTTATTGACTTTCAATTTCATTCCATTGCTGCCAGAGAAGGCACTTGATATTATCCCTATGTTTTGTGACTTTTCTTTGTGGCCTAAGATATAATCTATCCTGGAAAATGCTCCTTGTGCTGATGAAAAGAATGTGTATTCTACAACAGTTCTGCAGTTCTGTAAATGTTGGTTGGGCCTAATGTGTAGCTCACCTCTGCTTCACTGTGCTGTTCCTTGTTGATTTTTCTGCTGAATGATCTTTCCATTACTGAGGGTGGAGTGTACACATCCCCTAATATTATTGTATTTAGTCTATATGTCCCTTTCGGTTTATTAATATTTGCTTTGTATATATGGGAGCTCCAGTGTTTAGCGGATAAATGTTTATAATTGTTGTTATATACTATTCTTGAATTGATACCTTTATCATTATATAGTGGCCATCCTTGTCTTTTTAAATAGTCTTTGACTACAGTCTATTTTATCTGATACGAGTATTAGCTACTGCTGTTCTTTTTGGGTTTCCAGTTGCATGGAATATCTTCCCCACCTCCCACGCACCCACCACCACCCAAAGTCTATGTGTGTCTTTACAGGTGAAGGGAGTTGCTTGAAGGCAGCAGATAAGCATATATTTGGGTCTTGTTTTCTTATCCTTTTTAATGGAAAAAATTGTGACCATTTACACTCAGTGTTCATATTGACGAGTAAACACTACTGCTGTTCTGATGCTTGTTGTTGGGTTGTTTTGAGTTGTTGCTTGTTGCTTGTTTTGGGTTGTTCTCTCTTCCTGCTTTCTTACTATTTTCCTTTGTAGTCAAATAAACATCTCTCATAGTATGTTTTAATTTATTGCTTTTTATTTTTAGCAAATCTACTACAGGTTATTTGTGGTATGGTTACCATGAGGCTTACAAAAATATTTTACAGGTACAACATAGTTTTGAAGAAAGGACAATCCCATCTTAGAACACAAATAAAATATTAGAAACAAAGGCAAAAAAACCCACAAAAACTTCACCCTTTAACTCCATCCTACCTACATTTTAATTCTTAGTTGTCTCAATTTATATATTTTTGAATTACCTATTTCTTAATAGGTGGGAACAGCTCTTACTGTTTTTGATAGATTTATCTCTTGAAATTTGTACTAAGGTTATGGGTGGATTGCATAGCACAAATACAGTAATAATCTGGGTTTGTCCATGTACTCAATCTTACCAGGGGGTTTTACACCTTAAAAAGTTTTCTTTTGCGCATTAGTGTTTTTTTTCTTTCAGTTCAAAGAACTCTCTTTAGCATTTCTTGTGAGACTGGTCTTGCAGTGATGAATTCTCTCAACTTTTGTCGGTGAAAGTCTTTCTGTCCCTTTTAAGTTTGAATGACAATACTGAATGATATGACATTTTGAAGTTGCAATTTTTTTTCTTTGGGTACACTGAAAATGTCATTGCATTTCCTCCTGGCTGTAGGGTTTCTGCTGAAAAGTCCATTGCCAGACAAATTGAAGAACCTTTACATGCACATTTGTTATTTGCTTTTTATCTCTAGCTGCTTTGAGATCTTCTCTTAGTTCTTGACCTTGGAGAAGTAGATTATTAAATGCCTTGGGATATTCTTTATTTTATTTTTTTTTTTTTTGCAGTTTTTGGCTGGGGTTGGGTTTGAACCCAGCACTTCCGGTATATATTGAGCCACAGGCGCCGCCCTGCCTTGGGATATTCTTATCTGGGTTGAATTTGCTTGGTGTTCTAAAACCTTCCAGTACCTAGATATTTACATCTTTCTCAAGTTTCAGGAGAAGTTTTCTGTTGTTATTTCTCTGAGTAAGTGTTGGACACCTTGCTCTTGCTCAGATCCCTCTTGAACAACAATTCTTATATTTGGTTTTCTGAGGTCATTTCTATAATCTCTGTCCCTTTTTGTTCTGTATTTCCATTTTTCTCTTCTGTGTATTTTTAACTAGCTAGTCTTTGGGCTCACTGATTCTATCCTCTCCCTGGTTCATTCTGCTGTCAAGAGCCTCAGGAGTTTTTAGTTCAGCAAATATGCTTCTCAGTTCCAACACTTACTTTTTTTAGTATTTCAATATCTTTGTTAAATTTTTCTGATACATTTCTTAATTACTTTTTGGTGTTATCTTGGAGATTGCCGAGTTTCCCTAAAACTACTATTTTGAATTCTTGGCTAGAGAGGTAACAAATCGCCATGATTGTAATAAAATGGTGAGAGTGGACATTCTTGTTTTGTTCCCTTGGGGGAAAGTATTCAGTCTGTCAACATTAAAGATGACATTATCTGTAAGTTTTTGGTACAGTTCTTTTATTAGATTGACGATGTTACCTTTCATTCTTAGTTTGTTGAGAGTGGAATGGGTGTGACTTTGGGGTCAGTCTGGGATTTTTGCTTGTCTTTTCAGAGAGGCCATGGTTCTCTGTTTGCCGATGTTTCTTGCGGGTATATCTGTATGTACTTGCATTGAAGGATTACTTCCTCCAGTTTTCTCTGTCCAGCTTGTTCTGTTTTTTATTAAATGCTCCTATTTAGGGAATCTACAGGGCCGGCTCACTGCTTCCTTCTCGGCTATAGGTGGCGCCTTGAGCCCAGGTTCACCCAGGCTCTGGTAAATAGCAAGAGCACTGCCTGTCCTGGGTGTGGGAGGGGTCCCAAAGTGCTGATCCCAGCAGTGTGGGGTAATCCGGCAGCGGTTAGGGGTTCCTATCAGGTGGACCTTGTGATGTACCTCTATAGCCAGTCTAATTGGATGTGTCCTGCCGTCAGGTATACAGTTTCTGGACTGGAGATTGTAGTGAGGCTTCTCCTGTTTATTTTTACCTGTCCTTTGAGATATTTTTCCTTAAGGCAGTCAAAAGGCTACCCATGTGTTAAGGCAAGGATCAGTCTCCTTTCAAGGAGTCCAAGAAGATGGGGAAGCTGGTCAACCACCTCAATTTTACTTTTTTCAGAGCAGGAACCATGATGGAAGGAAGATTTTTCAGAGAATCAGTGCCTGGCAGAATTGGAAGGAAGAGGTGCTGCAGATTTCAAAAGTCCAGTTCTCCTGCCATCTGCCTGGAGTTTTTGGTGGGGAAGGAGCATAGCCAGCTTGCTGCTACATTGTCATTTTGGAACCAGAAGTAATAAATTAAACAACATTTCTAAATAATCCATGGTAAATAAAGAAATAACAATGGAAATTAGTAAATACCTCAAACTGAATGAAAATAGAATCTATAGCATATCAAAATACGTGATATACAGATAAGTCACTGACTATAAGGAAATTTATAGATTTAAATACCTATATTTTAAAAATAACTAAAATCAGTAATCATAATTTCTACCTCAAGAAGCTAATAGAGAAGAATAATTTGAAGTAAGAAACTAGAAACTCAGATCCGAGCACAAACGAATGAAACATAAAAAACAGAAAAAACTAAAATGAAGCAAAAGTTAATTTCTTGAAAAGAATAACAAAATTGACCAATCTCTGCCTAAACTGATGGGTTTTGGGGGCAGAGGGAGAAATAAAGGGAGGCAGGAAGGAAAGGAGAGGAGAATAAGGAAGAAGGGAGGGAAGAAAAGAAGAAGGAAAGAAATCAGGAAAGAAGGAGAAGCAGTTAATTATCAAATCAAGAATAAAAAAGACATCACTACAGACTAACCATACATTGTTTAAAAAGTCATAAGTGACAACTGCAAAAACCATCACTTAACAGATTAGATAACTAGATGAAATAGAATAATTCCTAGAAAGACACAAAGTTAAAAAAAAAAATTCAAAGAAGAAATTGAAAATCTGTTTATATCAATTTTAAAAATTAAACAAGTAATTTAAAATCTTCTCCAAATGACAAGGCCAATCCCAAATGGCTTCACTGATGAGACTACCAAACATTTCAAGAAAGAAGCATGACTAGTTCACATAAAGTCTCTCAGAAACTAAAGAAGAAGGGAACACTGCTCAATTCATTTAATGAGGCCAGTACTACCCAATGACCAAAGCCAGACAAAGAGGTTTTGACATAGAGTCTCACTTTATTGCCCTCAATAGAGTGCTGTAGTGTCACAGCTCACAGCAACTTCAGGTGATTCTCTTGCCTCAGCCTCCTGAGTAGCTGGGACTACAGGCACCTGCCACAGTGCCCGGCTATTTTATGTTTCAGTTTGGTCGGGGGTGGGTTCAAACCAGCCACCCTTGGTATATGGGGCCGGCGCCCTACCCACCGAGCCACAGGCACAGCCTCACATCTCTTTATTGTTATACTTCCACACTGCCTCTATTCCTGAAGCTTTATAACAAGCCTTAAAATTAAGACTTGTATTCTGTATGACCTCCAACTTTTGTCTTCCTCATCATTTTCTTGGTATTCTAGGTACCGTGCATTTAGAATCAGCTTGGTAATTACTATGCCAAAAAGCTTTCTAGGATTTTAACTGGGATCACATTATATCGATAGGTCAATTTTGGGAGCTGATTTTTGAACAACATTGAGTCTTCCCACACACGATTCTCATGTATTTCTCTATTTATTTATGCTATCTTTATTTCCAACATTGTTTTGGCTTTTGGAATTATCTCACATGTTTTTCAATTTTATTCCTAGGTATTTATATTTTGATGCCATTGAAAATGGTTATTTTTATTTTATGTTTTTGCAGTTTTTGGCTGGGGCTAGGTTTGAACCCACCACCTCTGGCATATGGGGCCAGCGCCCTACTCCATTGAGCCACAGGTGCCACCCAAAAATGGTATTTTTAAACTCCGATTGCTCATTGCTAGTGCATAGAAAATATAAGTTCTCATACCACTGTGGTAGATTTCTTAGACGTTTCTAGGTACACAACGTATCACCTGAGAGTATTTCTTCTTCCTTTCCAATTGATGTGCCTTTTCTTTCTTTTTCTTCCTTTATTGCCCAGTGTCATATTACACTGGTAGAAACTCAGTGTTGAATAGATGAGGCAAAAGTGAACATTCTTGCTTTGTTCTGGTCTAAAGGGAAGAAAATATGATTTTACTGGTATGCTACACCAAGTTTCTTGGCATATGCCCTTTATAAAATTATATAAATTCCTTTCTTTCTGATAACTTTTAATCATGAATGGATATATAAATTTGTAAAATATTTTTTCGTTTATTAATATATAATTTTTATTTTATTGATTTGATGTATTATATTGATCTTTGAATATTAAACCAACTTTATATTCCTAGGAAACACCCAACCTGATCTTTTTTTTTTTTTTTTTTGTAGTTTTTGGCCGGGGCTGGGTTTGAACCCGCCACCTCTGGCATATGGGGCTGGCGTCTACTCCTCTGAGCCACAGGTGCTGCCCCCAACCTGATCTTGATATACAAAGGCTGTCCAGAAAGTATCAAGCTATGTAATATAAAAAATATCATATGTACCCTTACTATATATTGCTGAATTTAGTCTGTTAATATTTTGTTAAGAATTTTGTGTCTGTGTTAAGTATTGGTCTGTAATTTTCTTCTTTGTGATGTGTTTTTCTGGTTTTGGCAGAAAATGATGGTCTCAAA
This sequence comes from Loris lydekkerianus, assembly GCA_963574355.1. Taxonomy (NCBI): domain Eukaryota; kingdom Metazoa; phylum Chordata; class Mammalia; order Primates; family Lorisidae; genus Loris; species Loris lydekkerianus. The sequence continues at coordinate 7,169 of CAUYPK010136885.1, read as the reverse complement.
AATAAGATACTGCATGTTCTTTTCTACCAGTATATACGTAAAATTTAGTTTAAATCTTCCTTAATGTATAATAGAATTTACATGAAGTTTATAGTATTTTCAATTATATTCAATTTATTTAATTATATAGTATTTTCAATTTATTTAATTATATAGTATAGAATTATATAGTATTTTCAATTATATTCAATTTATTTAATTTTTTGTGACTTGTATTTTTTGAGGAATGTTTTCATTTCATCTAAGCTTTAAGTGATTTGAAATATAGTTATTCATAATATTCTGTTTTAACATTTATCTGTTGGATACATTATAATGTTCCCTCCTTCATTCTAAATTTTTACTAGTCTACCTAGGAGTTTATCATACATTTTAGTTCTATTCAAAGAACCATATTTTTTATTTATAATGTTTCTGTATTGCTTTTCCATTTAGTATTTCATTGGCTTTAACCCTTATCATTACTTCCTTCCTATCCTGCTCATTTGATTTTAATTTGCTCTTTTTCTCCTAGTTTCTTAAGATGAAATCTTGTCCCAGTGATTTTTCTCCCTTTCTTTTTAAAACACAACCCATTTAAAATTATACATTTCCCTCTAACATTATGGGAGCTGTATCCCATAAATTTTAGGATGTTTTCATACTCACTTAAAAATATTTTCTAAGTTTACTTATAAATTATTTAGAAGTTATGTTGTTGAACTTCCAAACATTTAGGAACTTTTCCAGGTATCTTTCTGGTATTGATTCCCAGTTTAATTGTGCTCAGAGAACATATTATGCATAATTTGAATTATTTAACACGTGAGACTTGTTTTATGGCCTACCATATAGTCCAACTTTCTGAGTGTCACATGTGGACTTGGAATCAAAATTAATGTTCTCGTGTTGTTGGCTAGATTGTTTCATAGATGTCCATTAAGTTGGGTCATCATTTTTATTCAAGTTTTCTGTATCTTTATAGATTTTGTCTACTTATTCTATCAATTAGAGCTAAAGAAAGGTTGAAATCTTCAACTGTAATTGTAGATTTTTCTATTTACCTTGTCAGTGATACTGGCGTTTGATTTGTATGCTTTGAAATTCTACTAAGAAGCCTATAATGCATTTTAAAATTGCAATGCACCTTTTGTGCAAGAGAGGACGAGAAAGACCTGTAGGTGTAGACAAGAACATTCTATTGAGAAGGCAGAAAAGAAAATATAAAAATATGTTAAATTTCCAAATGTTAAAGAGCTGCTCATGTATTTTTAAAACAGTTGTTGTATTCAGATTCCACTCCATACATTTTAAAGTGATGTAACTGATTTTAAAATGTCAATATTTACAAATTGGAAATCACATCCTTTGCAGTAATAGAAATTATTGAACTTCAAATGGAAGAATGAAAGCTCTACCGCCCACAGCAGTGTCCTCAATTATGCATGTTTGTATTTGTCCTTTCCTTTCCTCCCCTACTTTTCCTTTTTTCCTCACGGTAACTTCCTCAGATCATCTCTTGAATAAACTAAATGTGCCTAACTCTTGTCTCTGACTCTGCTTTCAGGGGTACCCAAAGACAACAGGTACCAGGAGTTGAATGGTTTGCAAAATTCCTTTAGCAATGTCACAGTCAAAAACTATGAAGAGTAGCTGGGTGTTGTGGTGGGCACCTGTAGTCCCAGCTGCTTGGGAGACTGAGGCAAGAGAATCACGTAAGCCCAGGAGTTGGAGGTTGCTGTGTGAGTTCTGTGATTCATGGCACTCTACCGAGGGCGGTAAAGTGAGACTCTGTCTCTACAAACAAACAAACAAAAAAACTATGAAGAGATCCCTGTGTTAACACACATTATCTATTTCCCCAAAGCCCCTCTGCCTACAAATCCAATTATTTTTCCTTTCTTTTGCCATATTGGCTCCTTGTACTCTCTAAAAGCACCTACCTCATTCAATGTTGTTTTCATTTGCTTACAGACTTGTTTTATTAACACTTTTCCATAACCATCTGGCCTCTTAATGGCTGGCACACAGATGACCCTCAATGTGTCGACTAAATTTTCAATTTATTTAATAACAGGTTCTAGGTACTTTATTTGCTTTACTTAATTCTCAGATAAAAGTTATAAGTTAAGTATTTTCTCCATTTCATAGATAGGGAAACTAAAGCTCAGAGAAATTAAGCTGCTAGTAAACTGTCAAGAGTGAAAATCTGCAAAGCTTGTGCCTATTCTGCTCTAGCTAATGATTACTCACTGATACAGTTCCTCTATAGCTTCTTACAATGCAGGGTGTTAGAAAAGGCCTTCCTTAATGGATTGCTTCTCAGAGAAAGAAAAATTGAAGCTTTAAGTATTGTCTGGGTGTATAGACATGCAAGGAACAAAGGAGAGTTTACCAGAAGAGGGGAACACTATAAAGAAAATAAAGGCAAGAACATCGGCAATCTCCTGGACATCCAGAAGAGCTGCACCGGGACACGCCATCCACACCCCCGAACCTCTGAAAGAGCTGCTCCAGGACCCATGATCTGCACCCGCCTGGACCCCCATAAGAATTGTGCCAGAACCTGCCAACAGACCTCCGGAAAAGCTGTGATGGGACCTGCCATCCACACCCTCCTGGAACTCTGGAAGAGCTGCTCCTGTACCCGGGATCAGCACTCTCCAAGAACTCTGTAAGAACTGCGCCGGCCCGACACTGTTAAGAGATGCACCAGGACCCGCAACTCCATCCACCCGGCCTCCCCACACCCTGACCAGGAACTCTGGGAGCCACGCAACCCATGTCCTCCCTCCTGTACCCTTTCTGCCACCATACCTGCGCTCATCTGGCCAGGGACTCTGGAAGATGCATGCCCTCTGGAGCCCTCCCTGCCTCTGTGCAGAGCCCTTCTCCTGGCCAGAGACTGCTGGAGTCTTAGGCCCTCTGTGCCAAAGTCACTGGGTGCCGGGAACTCCCAGAACCATGTGCACCAATCCCATCCCTGTTGCTGGATTCGGGTGTGTCACACTCAGGAGCTGCTCCCACAATCAGAACTCCCTGGCTGGGGCAGCCCCAGAGGAGCCACACAGGGCCACTCCATACAAAGATCCAGCAACAATAGAGTGATCCTGCTGGGGTCTAATCTTGGAGAGACACCTCCCCATCTCTGAGGATAGCCAGAGGCAACGGTGAAAAACAATCATGAGGCAAAATCAAGGCAAACACTCTGGCAACATGAATAATCAGAGTAGATCAACTCCTCCAAGGAACAAAGGGACAGACATGCACAAACAAATAGCTGAGATGTCAGAAATCGAATTCAGAATCTGGATGGCAAATAAGATCGAATTAGAATTCCAAGCAGTAACCCAAAAGATGTCTCAAGAATTCAATGAATTCAAAGACTAAATGACCAAAGATTTTGACAAATTGAGACAAGAAGTTGCAGCCCTCAAAGATCTGAGAAACACAGTAGAATCCCTCAGTAACATAATGGAGCAAGCAGAAGAAAGAATTTCTGACATTGAAGACAAAGCTTTTGAATGCTCTTAAACTCTCAAAGAGGAAGAGAAATGAAGGGCAAAAACAGATCACTCTCTCAGAGAGCTCTGGGATAATTTGAAGAAAACCAATGTTCGTCTTATAGGGATCCCCAAAAGCAACAAAGTGGCTTCGTGAGGCACAGAGTCTCTTCTCCATGAGATAATGAAAGAGAATTTTCCAGACATGCCCAGAGATTCTGAAATTCAGACAGGAGACAGTTTCAGAACTCCAGCACCATTCAACCCAAATAAGACATCCCCCAGTCACATCATAATCAATTTCACTAAAGTTAATATGAAGGAGAAAATTCTGAAAGCCGCCAGACGAAAGAAAACCATTACCTACAAGGGGAAGAATATTAGAATAACTGCAGATCTCTCTGCTGAAACCTTTCAAGCTAGAGGAGGATGGTGATCTACTTTTAATCTCCTAAAACAAAATAACTTTCAACCCAGGATCCTATACCCACCTAAACTGAGTTTCATTTATGATGGAGAAATTAAATAATTTAATGACATTCACATGTTGGAGAAATTTGCCACAACTAAACCAGCTCTCCAGGATATTCTCAGACCTATCCGCCATAAAGACCAGCATAATCCTCTACCACAAAAGTAAACCCACCCAGAAAATTTTGATCAAATTCCAATTTCCACACTCACAAAAGGATTAAAAATGTCCACCAGACTCTCAAAAGACTTACAAATATTCTCAATTAATATGAATGGTTTAAATTGTCCTCTAAAGAGGCACAGGTTGGCTGACTGGATACAAAAACTCAAGCCAGATATCTGCTGCATACAAGAATCTCATCTTACATTAAAAGACAAATATAGACTCAAGATGAAGGGATGGTCATCTACACACCAGGCAAATGGAAAACAGAATACAGCAGGCTTTACAATCCTATTCGCAGATGCAATAGGCTTTAAACCAAACAAAATAAGAAAGGATAAGGATCAGCACTTCATATTTGTTAAAGGTAATACTCAATATGATGAGATTTCAATTATTAATATTTATGCACCCAACCAGAATGCACCTCATTTTATAGAAACGCTAACAGACATGAGCAACTTGATTTCCTCCAGTTCCATAGTAGTTGGAGATTTTAACACCCCATTAGCAGTACTAGATAGATCCTCCAAAAAGATGCTAAGCAAAGAAATCTTAGATTTAAATTTAACCATTCAATATCTGGACTTAACAAACATCTACAGAACATTTCATCCCAACAAAACTGAATACACATTCTTCTCATCAGCCCATGAAACATACTCCAAAGTCAACCACATCCTAGGCCACAAATCTAACCTCAGCAAATTAAAAAAATAGAAATTATTCCTTACATCTTCTCAGACCATCATGGAATAAAGGTTGAACTCAATAACAACAAGAATCTGCATACCTGTATAAAAACGTGGAAGCTAAATAACCTTATGCTGAAGGATAGATGGGTTATAGACGAGATTAAGAAGGAAATCACCAAATTTTTGGAACAAGACAACAATGAAGACAAAAATTATCAGAACCTCTGGGGTACTGCAAAGGCAGTCTTAAGAGGGAAATTTATAGACTGCAAGGGTTCCTCAAGAAAACGGAAAGAGAGGAAGTTAATAACTTAATGGGACATCTCAAGAAACTGGAGAAGGAAGAACATTCCAACCCCCAAACCCAAAGAAGAAGAAAAGAACCCAAATCATAGCAGAATTGAATGAAATTGAAAACAAAAGAATTATACAACGAATCAATAAATCCAAAAGTTGGTTTTTTAAAAAGGTCAATAAAATAGATAAACCTTTGGTCAACCTAACTAGGAAAAACAGAGAAAAATCTCTAATTTCATCAATCAGAAATGGTAAAGTTGAAAAACAACAGACCCCTCAGAAATTCAAAAATTACTTAGCAAATATTACGAGAAACTTTACTCTCAGAAATATGAAAATCTGAAAGAAATTGACCAATACTTGGAAGTACACCACCTATCAAGACTTAGCCAGAACGAAGTGGAAATGTTGAACAGGTCTATATCAAGTTCTGAAATAGCATCAACTATACAAAATCTCCATAAAAAGAAAAGCCCAGGACCAGATGGCTTTACGTCAGAATTCTACCAAACTTTTAAAAAAGATCTAGTACCTATATTACTAAAGCTCTTCCAAAATACAAAATAAGAAGGAATACTACCCAACACATTCTACCAAGCAAACATCACCCTGATTCCTAAACCCAGGAAAAACCCAACAAAAAAGGAAAATTATAGACCAGTATCACTTATGAATATTGATGCAAAAATACTCAATAAGATCCTGACAAACAGAATCCAACAACACATCAAACAAATTATATACCATGACCAATGGGATTTATTCCAGGGTCTCAAGGCTGGTTCAATATATGTAAATCTATAAATGTAATTCAGCACATAAACAAACTAAAAAATAAAGACCATATGATTCTCTCAATTGATGCAGAAAAACCTTTTGCTAATATCCAGCATCCCTTCATGATCAGAACACTTAAGAAAATTGGTATAGAAGGGACATTTCTTAAACTGATAGAGGCCATCTATAGCAGGGGTGGCGAACAAGTTCGACTATGCGCTCAGAGATCGCTCCTCAGAGGTCCCTCCTCAGAAGCAGCATAACAAAATCCAAACTTAGCAAAGAGCCACAGTATACAAAATAATGATAAGAGGCAAAGAGCCGAAATTCATTTTGGCCGGGAGCAGCATGCGGCTCTAGCCGCGTGTTCGCCACCCCTGATCTATAGCAAACCCACAGCCAATATCGTATTGAATGCAGTTAAATTGAAATCATTTCCACTTAGATCAGGAACCAGGCAAGATTACCCATTGTCTCCATTGCTCTTTAACATTTTTTTTTGACCTTTTTTTTTCTTTTATTGTTAAATCATTGCTGTGTACATTAGTGCAATTGCCTGTACCCACTCTAAGATGCACCATAGATGTGGCCCCACCCATTACTTTCCCTCCCCCAAAACCTCCCCCCTTCCTTCCCCTTCCTTGGACCTTTCCCCATAGTCTTGTGCTATCGTTGGGTTATAGCCTTCATGCGAAAGCTATAATTTAGCTTCATAGTAGGGTTGAGTACATTGGATACTTTTTCTTCCATTCCTGAGATACTTTGCCAAGAAGAATACGTTCCAGCTCCATCCATGTAAACATGAAAGAGGTAAAGTCTCTGTCTTTCTTTAAGGCTGCATAGTATTCCATGGTATACACATACCACAATTTGCTAGTCCATTCATGGGTCGATGGACACTTGGGCTTCTTGCATGACTTAGCAATTATAAATTGGGCTGCATTAAACATTCTGGTACAGATGTCTTAGTTATATTGTGAGTTTTGGTCTTCTGGGTATAAACCTAGTAAAGGAATTCACGGCTTGGAAGAATCAACATTGTTAAAATGTCCATACTGCCCAAAGCAATATATAATTTTACTGCAATACCTATTAAAGCTCCATTGTCATACTTTAAAGATCTTGAAAAAATAATACTTCATTTTATATGAAATCAGAAAAAACCTTGAATAGCCAAAACATTACTCAGCAATAAAAACAAAGCAGGAGGAATCACGCTACCAGACCTGAGACTGTACTATAAATCAATAGTGATCAAAACAGCATGGTACTGGCACAAAA
>CAUYPK010136879.1:0-51483 GCA_963574355.1 Loris lydekkerianus | reverse complement strand
TGTTTAACGTTTTGATTAAAATAGCAGTGCTCTGAACACAAACACCAACACACACGTGTAAAAAAAAAAAAAAAAAAAAAAAAAAAAAAAAAAAAGAGAGAGAGAGAGAAAAGAAAGGAAAAAGAAAATGAAACCTTTCTAGAGACAAGTTAGATGCTCAGCAAAGTCCATAAGCCCTGCAAGAACTCCTGAAGACTCAGACCTTCAAGAGATGAATGTTGTAACAGAAAAAGAAAGAGGGAAGCTTGATAGTTATCTTCTAAAATAGACACAGAGTCTCCTCAGGAGAATCCTGAGCAAAAGGTCTTTACTGTTACTAATAATAAGAGAGAATAGTTTTAAATTTAATAATGAGGTCAAGAATGACTCTCAGAAGGATGAAATAAGATGTTTTGTATGTAAGTCTCTGAATAATGCAAACTTCTTCTTTGAGATGGTATTAAATTGAACTGCTAAGTGCCTCACCCTATTCTATTATTAACTCTCTTTATGATACCTTTGGTGGACTATGAGCACCCCGAGAGCAGCTGTTGTTGCTGTCACATGTCTGTGATTGTCATCACAACATACCCAGGATCAAGTACAGAGCTTGGCTAGGGTAGGCACTCAATGAGCATTTGGCTAAAGGAGAGATGGATAGATTTGATTATCTACTCAATGAGAGTATCAAATAGCTTATTTTTTATTTATGAAAGTAAGTAGCCAAAAAGAAAACCACTAGCACCACCAATCTCCCCACATAACATACAGTTTGGCAAGTGAAGAATTGGATCACGGTGAAGAGCAATGAGGACTGATCGCTAGGAATGGTGTCAACTTGTAAAAGAACCAGAAATGTCCAGGCGGATCTGGATTAGAACAATAAATTGATATGCATCATTTAAATGAACTACAAACGGGGAGATAAACTGACATTCAAACTCTCTTAAACTTCATACTTACAGAATGAATGCTCTACAGATAGCCTCAGGCTTAAAGTTCTTTCAAGCTTTCACATTATTGCTCTAAGACCTGGTGGGCCTGAAACACCACAATGGCCTGAGGACTGTGCCCAAAAGCCAGGGAGGCAGAGGCAGGAGCAAGGAGATGACCTGCTGTCTCCCAGGCTGAAAACAAATGGAAAGACTCTAAAAGGAAGTTTTCATTAAAAGTGAAAGTTAAAAGCAATATGATACTTGGGAAAAAGAAGAAGAAAAGTCATGTAACAAAACAACAAAAAAACAGACAAACAAAACCCCCAAAACTCTAGGAGAGAGAGGAATTAGATGTCAGAAACCTCCAGTGATCATCCAGCCGTACCAACACCAGATTAAACAACTAGACACACAGCAAGTTCCTTCAGCAGAACCAAAAATCAGGTAACCTAGTTTTGTGGGGTTTTTATTTGGGGGGCGGGGTGGTGGGGTCTGAGTCTCATCAGTGGTGGCGTCATGATAGCTCACTCCAACCTCAAACTCCTGGACTTAAGTGATCCTCCTGCCTCGGCCTCCCAGAGTTCTAGGATTACAAATGTGCATCTGGCTCAACACCACCTGGTTTTATAACAAGGAAAGAGGCACCAAAAAGGGCAGAAAAGACAATTGTGCATGCCTGTGCCACCCGTCCTCCCTCCCTGGCAGTGCCGCTATCATACTGAGTGAGCAGAGAATCTATGTGCCTGGGGGAGGGAGAGTGAAGTGAGTGTGGGAATTTTGCATTGAAATTCAGGATACCCCAGAATGGGAGAATAGAGCGTGGGGCAGAATACTGCCAATCCCACAGAGATAACATACCAGCCTGGTCAGAGGGAAATCCTCTACCCTACGTTCCAGTGAGCCCCATGACCAGATGATAAAAATTGCCTGGGGCCTGGAAAGAATGTATAAAGTGGGCAGATCACAGGGGCCGAAGTCCTTGGGCAATTCCTGCGGCTGTGCTGGCTCAGAGGTAGTGGACTCAGGGTGCAGGTGACCCAGTGAGGCACCAGCAGCTAGCCAGGGCTGTGTCACCCCTCCCCTGATCCAGGCAGTGTGGCTCAGGGAGAGTCACTTGGGGGAAGGATAGGGAAGAGCTCAGAGGACTTGGTTGTGCAGCTTTTGTACCAGGTCAGCCACAGTAAAATAAAGAACCAAGGTGACTCCTGGAGCCCCTGAATCCGGAACTTAGTTCCTGGAAGGCATTTCTGGACCCACCCTGGGCCAGAAGGAAACCTGCTGCCCTGAAGGGAGGGACCCAGCCCTAGCAGGCTTCTCCACCTGCTGACTAAGGAGCCTCTGGGCTTTGAGTAAACATCAGAGGTAGCCAGGCAACAGTTGCTATGGACTTTGGGTGAGACTGACCTGGGACCGGTGACCATGAGGGAGTGTCCATGTCCTCCCCCAACTTCACCAGCCCAGCACAAAGAGTGAGGGAAGAGAGTGAGAGTTGGCCTGGTAATCCAAAGAATTCTCCCACCTCTTCTCAGAGTCCACCAGGAGTCACAACATTATTGGGCTTGGGGCACCCCCAGTGCTGATAATGGCTGTAGTGACCAAAGACCAAGATCACAACATTCAATTCCCTTTGACTATGTGGGAAGCCTTCTCAAGAAGAATCTGTTCAAACAAGCCAGACTGTGAAGATTAAAAATAAATACCTAATTCTTCAATACTCAGACATTGTGAATATCCATGAGCATCAAGACTAGGCAGGAAGATATGAAATCACCAAATAAACTAAATAAAGTACCAGCGACCAAACCTGGAGTGATGGAGGTACACAAGCTCAGACAAAATAGCTGACCTGAAGAAGCTCAATGAACTTAAATACAGAGAAAGAATTCAGAAGCCTATCAGAAAGATGTAAAAAAGAGATTGAAATCATAATAATAATAATAATAAAAGAAAAGAATCAGTAAGACAAACCGAGGAACACAGCAGAGAACTGCCTCAGCAGAATTGACCAAGGAGAAGAAAAAATTAGTAAGCTTGCAGGCAGCTTATTTGAAAATAAGTCAGAAAAGAAAAAAGATAAAAGACTAAAATGGGTGAAGCATGCCTGTAAGATCAAAATACAGCCTCAACAGGGCAAATCTAACAATTACTGACCTTAAAGAGGAGATAGAGACAGAGATTGAGGTAGAAAGTTTATTCCAAGAAATAATAACCGGGAACATTCTAAACCTAGAGAAAGCTATCAATATTCAGGTACAAGAAGGTCACGTTATACAACACCAAGCAGATTTAACCCAAACAAGATCACCGCAAGGCATTTAGTAATCAAAACTCCCAAAGGTCACAGATAAAGAACAGGTCTTAAGAGAAGCAAGAAAAAAGAAAAAAATAACATATTGAGGAGCTCCAGTAGGTCTGGCCCCAGACTTCTCAGTGGAAACCTTACAGGGCAGGAGAAAACTGCACGACAAACTTACTCAAAGTGCTGTAGGCAAAAACCTTAATCCTGGAATTTTATAAACTACAAAAATATCCTTCAAACATGATGGAGAAATAAAGATTTTCCCAGACAAAGCAAAAAACTGCTGACCCCCCTAAATGTATTAAAGTGATAAAATGAAGTAACATATTGAACATTTTTTAAAAAAGAACATTTGTACTCTATAAATGTCTCTTCTTTCAAACGTAAACCCAGGTGGGCTGGTGGCTCTCCCCTATAATCCTAGTACTCTAGGAGGCAGAAGCAGGAGGATTGCTTGCGGACAGGAGTTTGAGACCAGCCTGTACAAAAAATAAAAAAATTAGCTAGGCATGGTGGCTGGTGCCTGTGGTCCCCATTCCTTGGGAGGCTGAGGCAAAAGGATGACTTGAGCCCGTGAGTTGGAGGTTGCAGTGAGCTGTGATGATGCTACTGAATTCTAACCTGTATGACAGTGTCTCAAAAAAAGAAAGTAAACCCATTTGGGGATTATGGTAATCATTGGTACTGATTAAAATCTCTCTGCCCTTAAAAAAAAAAAAATTAGGAAAAGAAGGCACAAGTCAGAATAAAAGTTCTTAGAGCTTTTTAAATAAAAGAGGGGGGCTTTTGACACTCTATTTAAGAAAAACAATGAAAGTGCCTTTGGGAACCCTTGACATGTAAATCCAGGGTGGCCATAAAGTTCGTGTGCAATTTAAAATAATAATTATGGCCACCCATATATCCAGGTCTTTGAAGGACAGCTGGTGTTTTATGTTTACATTGTGAGGGGGATCCAGCTTTCCTATAAATCTTTCCTTCTCTCAAGGAGAAACACTATCTCCAAATGGGCACAACCCCATTATGATTGCAACTTAGAAAGTTGTGATTAGGTAAACTGTTGGTCATAGCCAACACCATCACACCACTCCGTCAAAACCATTTCCCCCCACCAATTCCAGACAGTGGCCAAACAGACTATCACTTCCTTAATTTTAATCTACACGGGAGTCCTTTTTTCTCTCCATTTTACACCAGTCACAGGACCTTGAATTTTATCTTAAGCAATTTAGTTTTTACATAAACTTGCTAAATATAGCAAGACACCAAATTATCAGTCTCTAAGGAACTTGAGCCAGCCCCAAAGGCCTTCCAGAATGAACACAAAAATCTCTGAAGGTTCATTGTTGCATATTCCAGAGTTCATTATAAATAACGTTGCTACCTTTTCTATTCACCTTTTTCTGTCTTGTTTAAAAACAAGTGTGCTACTCTCTAATTGTCTCTACTCCTGTTGTATTTCAGACACACTTTACATGAAGTGTCCTTTCCGGGGGTTGGCCTTGGCACATGGCCAGGTCCGTGACATGGCCGGTGGGCTGAGGAGCCTACCATGTTTCTTTGGATGCTTTCTTTGCTGTGGTGTGTGCTGGTTCTTCAGGCCTGGCTCAATGTGGCGCCCTGCTCACGTTTCCAAGGCAGACTTGTTCTCAGTGTCTGCCTAACTCTTGACAACCCACCTGCCATAGCTCCACAGTGACTTTACTTCTGCAAGGTGAGAACCCCTGCTCCCTATCCCTGTCCAAACAGCTATCAACAGACAAGGCTGGAGAAGGGGCAGGTTTTCCAGGGAGAGGAATGATTGACATTTCTTCCACAGTTCTCTGCAATCTCACACTCTGTGGCGATCTATACAGGTAATGAGCGAATTCTTGCTTCTTATCACCTCTGACTCCTAACCTTAATATTGAATGCGATTATCCATCAGACTACTTGTCAAACAGGTTCTGTGAGAATTAGTGTCTAATATTCCAACCTCTGGTCATTCATTCTATAAAATGGCAAGCTCTGGGAACACCCTTAGGGTTAAGTTCATTCAGATTTACATAAAGCAAAGGATCTGGTTATAAAGAGAGCAAAATCCTTTTGGGTTTAGGTCTATGGGCAGTTGCAAGTACAGTCATTTACAAGCGGCCCCAGGAGAACATTCAGAGTGGGCGAGGCCTGTGTGCCCTTTCCTGGGACTGCCCATGCCTCCCGGCAAGTTACCACAATGACATCCACTTGGACAGTGCTTTACACTTTGCCAGTGTTTTGATGAGGATTAGCTCATCTCCTGCTCACAAACACCCCAAGGAAGGCGTCATTACCATCGTCATTTTATAGTTGAATTACTTTATCATTTTATGGTTGAAGATGCTGGGTCTCATTCAACAAGTATTTATGGAGCAAACTAGGCATGAGGCCCAGTGGAAACACGGGCTGAGTGTGCAGTACACGGCTCCCCCTCAGGGAGGCCAAGAGAGAACACTCTCCACCAACTGGAAGTGACAACACAGCATTCAGCTCAAAGCAGGGCCAAGGATCCCAGGATGAGCAGATAACAAGAGCTCCAAGAAGCCCATTCTAGGGCCCAACTCATTCTTATTTGACCTGATAAAGAGGAGACCTACTGATTCAAATGAATTTCCAAGAGTGGGATTTCAGATCTTATGGCAAAGCCAAAAGAGGTACTTGGAGCAGGCAGCAGGTGGGCTGGTGTGCGTGGGCCTAGAGGTGTCCTCCTGCAGTCCCCAGCTTGGAGGTGCCTCCCTGCAGGGACCCAGGCCCACCTCTAGGGCCCTGTGGTGCAGCCCCCTCTCCTGAGGCAGAGCACACAGCACCTGTCCCCCCTTCTCAGGGAGAACTCACATATACCACATAGAGGAAGCCCTTCTGGAAGAGACATCCAGGGAAATGGTGTCAAAGCTTTCCAACCACAAAGACTTTGGTCTGATACCTGCAAGCACCAAGAAGTGTTACAGGCTAAGCATCCCTATTCTGAAAATCTGAAATCCGAAAAGCCCTACAATCGAAAACGTTTTGAGTGCTGATGTGATGCTTTGCATTTCTGATAGTTTAATACGTACAAACTTTGTGTCGTGCATAAAAAGATTAAGAATACAGCATGGAGTTACCTTCACGCTATGTGTATAAGGTGTGAATGAGACATAAATGAATTTCACTTTTAGATTTGGGTCTCCTGCCCAAGATATGTCATTATGTATATACAAATATTCCAAAATCCAAAAAAGATCCAAAATTCAAAACATTGGTCCAAAACTTTTCAGATACTCGCCTTATGCTAGCAGCTGTTTGTGGTCAGAGATGAGAGTACAATCCAGAACAACTTTTCCTGCTTTTCTGACCTCTTTGGAAAAGAAGGGATAGACACTGAGTCCCCTCTGCCCTCTAAACAGAGGTGCAAAGACAGCTGATCCCCAAGGGCAGCAAACAGATCTCCAGAGTTTTTTCTCAAAAGACGAATTCAGCATCTTCAGGGAGTCAGACATTTTCACTATTTGCACACCTTTGCTTTTTCTCTCAGTTGAACACAAGAGAAAATTTAATTATTTTTGGGGGGGGGTGGAACCCCACATCACTTTTGGCCATGCTGACTCCCTTGTAAAACTATCTGGGATAGCAAAATGGGTGAGATAAGTGTAAAGTAATTTTAAAAGATGCCATTCCTAGAAATAGTACAGAACAGCTTCCTTATGTGGTCTGTTGGTGGCCAGGGGTCTGCAGGCTGCCCTGGATCCAGGCCCAGGAAGTGACTCAGACGTGGCAAAGAAACCATGTTGCTGGAGAACATCCTGGGGCTGGATTTGGGAATGGCACATATTCCGTGATATAAATTCTGGTCTTTTGCACATATTGTTTTGCAAAATCCAGGCATGAGATCATTTGGCCTGGTTGTTTTCTCTGAGGGTTTCTCACAGACAAACACAGTTATCTGAATTGAGTTAGACCAGGGAAAAGGCATTTTAGGGATTATCTGATTGTGCATGTGGATGTTTGAGCACTTCCCGGTCAGGACAAAAACCAAGGATTTTCTCTTTGTTCTCTGGAGGAAGAGCTAACAGATCTCTAATCACATTTTCTTTTTTCCACTGCTTCATGGAGAAGAACTTAGAGTGCTTCCTCCAAAACATGGACCTGAAACAGCTGTTGCTCTTATTTCGAGCGTTTATATGACCAGATGGGTAGTTGGTTTCTAGGTTTGGTTTGCTTTCTTGTTTTACTATTCCAAAGAATAAGAACCTCTAAGATTACTCACAGTTTTAAGTAGGATTTTCTACCACAAGTGGGAGATCATGAATAATGTTCACTTTTTTTTTGAGACAGTCTGACTCTGTTGCCCTGGGTGGAGTGTCCTGGCTTCATAGCTCACAGCAACCTCAAACTCTTGGGCTCAAGACCTTTGCCTCATGCCTCAGCCTCCTGAATAGCTGGGATTACAGGCACTTGCCACAATGCCTGGCTAGTTTTTCTATTTTTAGTACAGATGAGGTCTCACTCTTGTTCAGAATGGTCATGAACTCCTGAGCTCAAGCAATCCACCCTCCTCCACCTCCCAGAGTGCTCACATACAGGTGTGAGCCACCATGCTTGGCTATAATGTTCACTTTAGATCAGCTGTCTTGCCTCTTTCCAGAAAAGACTGGTTTGACTGATCATGGGACACCTTTGCAGTATTTCTGACCACTTCTGTCAGAATTGCCCCCCAGGAAATCAGTAAACCACATGCATCTGAACTCCATGCCAGAGAGACTCATGGACCCAGGAATCTGCAGGTGTTCTAATGTCCACTCCATTAGAGCTACTGATGGCCAAAGAATGGGTCATTTTCTTGTTCTTCCACATCCTTTGCTTGATTCTACTCATAGAAGTTTTTTCTTAATAGAATAGCCTTCTGGATGGGTGCAGTGCCTCACGCCTGTAATCCTGTCACTCAGGGAGGCCAAGCCAGGTAGAATGCCTGAGCTCAGGAGTTTGAGAACAGCCTGAGCAAGAGTGAGACCCCATCTCTACTAAAAATAGAAAAACTAGCCAGATGTTGTAGCAGGAGACTGTGTTTTAGCTACTTGGGAGGCTGGGACAAGGGGATCACTTGAGCCCAAGAGTTTGAGGTTGCTGTGAACTTTGATGCCATGGCTCTCTACCCACAGCAACAGAGTGAGACTTCATTTCAAAAAAAAGAAAAGAAAAGAAAAAAGAAAAAAAATGGCTTTCTAAGTTTAAAATATTACCACCCAATAGAAAGATAAGAGACATTTTGGCCTATTAACGGTGAGAACTACTGAAGGGCAGAAAAGAACCAAAAGTCTAATTGATCCTGAGTTTCTTGAGAGGAAAGAGAGGGACAGTCATGTGTCCTAAAGGCAGACCTGTAGGCTGAAGGAGAGGGAGCTCTCCACAAGGGGAAGCTTGTGCAATAAGCCAGCTAGGGCAAGTTTTATATTGTCTTTCAACTGCAAAATGTTCAGCGTAAACTTCTGTAACCAGGAGGCTTATGGATGAAGACAGATTCAGACAGACTGAACAATCTATTATTTGCACTTAAAGAAGAAGATATTAACAAAATTTATGAAATCCTGAGAGTATAGTAGGGAAAAAACATGCACCCCCATATCCAAAATACTAGAACTAGATGGATAACCATTGAAGTCTGAAAGACGTTTTAGATAGAAAACCAATTACTAATAACACCCTGGTCATAAACTTAAGGTACTTATTATCCCATGAGATATTCCAGGTTGCAGCTATAAACAAATTCAAGAACTAATAAAAAATTTAGGCATTGAAGACCTGTGTCAGATTATTAAGGAAATTAGTGATATTTAAGGTACATGCTATACTTTAGAGATTGATTTCCTTAGAAAATAACTGATATATTCCAGCAATTTTCCTTGGGAGACACAGATCAAAATATGGTATTTCTAGAATTTTAGGGTATACATTTGTTGCTTGGTGGCAGCCATATAGCAGAATCCATATTTCAATTCTATTTCTCCTGTTCATTAGCTGTGAAATGTTGGGTGAGTTACTTTACTTTTCTGGGCCTTAGTTTCCTGATCTGTAAAATATGCACATAAACTTAATATATACACCGTATATTTAAAATACACATATATTTACCATTATCAGGAGAATGACAAACCATTCCCCTGTAGCTTCTAAATTATTGTGGTCAATTTGACTTGTTGACCTATTATAATGTGTGAAAAGTGCCTTGGGTGTTCTTGTTTATTCTGGAGGTGGATTAGTGCTGGTTTGTGATCTATATGGTAACTTGGTCTTCTTAGTGCCAAACTCTTATTTTATTTTATGTATTTATTTATTTATTTTTGAGACCGAGTTTCACTCCATTGCCCTGGGTAGAGTGCTGTGGCATTATTATAGCTCGCAGCAACCTTAAACTCTAGGCTTGAGCAATCCTCTTGCCTCAGCCTCCTGAGCACCTAGGACTACAGGCATATGCCACCACACTGGCTAGAAGTCTTGCTCTTGCTCAGGCTGGTCTTGAACTCCTGAGCTCAAGCGATCTGCCTACCTCAGCCTCTCAGAGTGCTAGAATTACAGGCAAGAGCCACCTTCCCCGGCCCTCCATCTTTTATTTTAAGCACATTTATATGTGTGTGTATAATATTATACATGTATACATAAAATACTATTTTGCAGAATTGTCATGAGAAGGAAAGATAATTATATTTGTGAAAATGACTGTCATGAGGTGGGTGGATGCTCGGTGAATGTTTCTGAATCATGACATTTTAGGCTGAGTTCCAGATGAAACATGTGTTCTACGTCTGGCCACACATCATAACTCAGACCACAGCCACACATCATAATTCCGACCACCCAGTAAATATCAGAATATCTGTATGTAGGTCACTACGAAAGTTTTGAGATGGACTTTCTATCCCCAAGAAACACATTTGACAGCATCATTTCTGGTTCACTTGTGCAAGTCTCAGCTTGCTTGGCTTATTGGTGTTGCTGGGAGGCCTTCATTTGTTTCTATCCACAAAGATTTGACATTTCTAGATTTTTGTGTATCTCAAAACTTTTGTAATGACCCACATACTAAAAATCCACGGACAAAGTGACAGACCAATGCACTTATCCATAAGGAAATTAAAAACACATTTTATTTCTGAGTTTTAAAAACAATATATGAGAATGGTCTTTCTTTAGTAGAAAAGCAGCTTATTAAATAAGAAATGCTAATGTGTACATTTGAGAATCGACATCAACTAGGTAATTCTGAGGGGCACCTGTGTCTGAGGCCCCTTCTCTCACCTCCTCTTTCCGTTGGACAGCTGGGGAAGACTTAGACGCCGTCTATAAGACAAGCAGGACCAAACCCTCGTGTTACAAGTCCTGAGGACGAGAACATGACTTTGAAGCTTAGGCTGACCGCCTGCTATTGCTCACAAATCATGGAAGGCACGCTTATGTCTTTTCCGTTCTGAGTACACATAATCTCTTTGTTCCCAAATGCAACTTTGTACTTTCACATGGTTCCAGTGGAGGATTAAATAATTTATATTTCTATGAAAACTTTCTTGGTACTGTCAAAAATTCCATTGTGAAAACATGCAATTAATGGGGTCCCACAAAGAATTTCAAGAGGCATGTTCATACTCATGTGTCATTTAAATAAGCAACCGGAAGCAGATGTTCACATGCGTACACAACAAACCATTTTCTTGTTGCTAAGAAATGACTATGGTGAATTCAGCTTGTTGACCTACTGAAGTCTGTGAAAAGTGTTGTATATGTGTTCTTGATTTTATGTTAGGGGTAGATTAGTGCTGGTTTGGAATCTGCGTGGGAGTTTGGTCTTTGTGGTACCAATTTCTTTTTTTCTTTTTTTGTGACAGGGTCTTGTTCTGTTGCCCTGGCTAAAGTGCGATGGTGTCATAATAGCTCATTGAAACAAACTCCTGGGCTCCTACCTCAGCCTCCCAAGCAGCTAGAACTACATGTGTGCCCTGCCATGCCTGGATAATTTTTCTATTATTATTTATTTATTTATTTATTGCGATTTGTGGCTGGGACTGGATATGAACCCGCCACCTCCAGCATATAGGGCCGGCGCCCTACTCCTTTGAGCCACAGGCACTGCCTTTTTTTTGAGACAGCGTCACAAGCTGTTGCCCTGGGTAGAGTGCTGTGGTGTCACAGCTCACAGCAACCTCTAACTCTTGGGCTTAAGCGATTCTCTTCCCTCAGCCTCCCAAGTAGCTGGAACTACCACCACAATGCCTGGCTATTTTTTGGCTGTAGTTGTCATTGTTGTTTGGCAGGCCCAGGCTGGATTCGAACCCACCAGCTCCAGTGTATGTGGCTGGAGCCCTAGGTGCTAAGCTAAGGCACCAAGCCAATTTTTCTATTTTTTTGTAGAAATGGGCTCACACTCTGGCTCAGGATTTGGTACCAATTTCTTACAACTTTTATTTTAATCACTTTTTTTTTTTTTTAATATTTTCTCCACCTGTCAGTTTATTTTTTCCTATGTAACATTAAAAAAAGAAAGTTTATAAATGGATACTATTGTATTATATTTCTAATTAAATCATATCTTATGAAAGGTATCCTCTAAAACTTCCACAGGTGGCAAATATTCCTATAACACTTTTCAGTTTATAGTGCTTCAATTTTCCTTTGATCTTCACATCAACACTATGGGAGAGACAGGGTCAGAGTGAGGACTCCCTCCACTACATTTTACAAATTAAAAAACTGAGGACAGAAACTTTAGAGAAGGTATAAAATGAATTTTTGTAGTTACTTTACTAGTAACTGTAGTTACTTTACTTGTAGTAAAGTAACTGTAGTTAACTGTAGTTACTTTACTACAAGTAACTATAAATATCTTCTTTCAATGACAACACATCCTTTTTCAGTCTCCTAAGGCTTTCTTGAGTTCTAAATTATTACCCTAAAGAAATAAAGTCCATGGTATGTGTTCTCATATGATTAAACTCTACTGCAACAAATGTTATTCCAAAGAAGGTAATGAAAATAATAAGAGTAACTTATATTAATCATAAGTTATGTACCAGGTACTGTATTAAGAACTTTATGTGTTTTATCTCATTTAATCTTCACAACATCCCTAATCAGAAAGAAACATTATTTCCATTTTATGATAGGTTTGAAGAAATCTAGTGATTAATCTAAAACTACAGGCATAATATATATTTTTAAATTTTCATGACATTTGATTAGGTAACAGTCTTCTAGATGACAATAAAAGCATGAGCAAGAAAAGTAAACATAAATTAGACTTCTTCAAAATGTAAAACTTTAAGCCAAAGGACATTAACAAGGAAGTAAAAAATAAATGAAAATATAATCCACAGAATGGGAGACAATACAATATTGTTGAATCCAGGAACAGACACAGTTCAATTTGACCCCAGGTCCACAGCTCTTAAGTAATGCTTTACACAAAACTAATTCTACACCCCTTCCAATGACACAACATAAAGACGTTTCTAGATTGGTCTATGACGAATTGTGTTTTTCAGAAAATTCAGTAGTACCAACCTGGAAACTACTTAAATGTCTATTAACTGGTGAACAGATGAACTGTGGTATATCCAACAATGGAATAGCACTCAGCAATACAATGCAAAAATGACTGATTTGCTGCGGCAATGTGAGATGAAATGCAAAAGCTTTATGCTAAGTCAAAGAATGAGCTACGTGCAATGTGATTCCATTAACATGGAATTGCAGAAAATTAAAAATGATGCTGGCAGAAAATAAATCAGTGATTACCAGGAGCTAGGCATGAAAGAAAGATTGACTAAAGAGGGGTTTGAGGAAACTTTGGGGTGATGACAATATTCTGCATCTTAATTACTGTAGTGGTTATGCAAGCTTAAAACTCATCCAACATTCTACTTAAAAAGGGAATTTTATCATGTATAAGTAAGATCTCAGTCTGACTCAAAAAAAATCTCATATTAAAACTAGATCTCAGGCTAAGTCCCTGCTGTTTTCCAAAATATTTGACTATGGGCTATTGTCACAGTGAGATCAGAGCAAGGTTGTCACAGCGCTTTTGTTGACTCATAAAGCAAAAATTACCTTTCAACGTCTCTCCTCTCTTCAGAATACGACAACTCTACTCAAATCTTCTCTCCTCAAATATTCTATCCACTCCTCTCTGTGACCCAACTAAGGGCTATAAAACCTGTTTTGAAAACAGAAGCCAGCTACCCAGAAGAGAAAGGAGTTTAGAAGATAAGAAGCTCTTACCTCATTTACCACCTTAAAAGATTTGATCTTAGTATTCACCAGGGTTCTCCAGAGAAACAGAACCAGAACCGACCAGAAGTACCTGTCTACAGAAAGGGAGAGGGTCATTTTAAGAATTTGGCTCACATAATTATGGTTGCTAGCAAGTCCAAAGTCTGCAGGTTGGGACATCAAGCTAGAGACCCACCCAAAACACAGAAACATCCAGAATAATGTTTGATCACATATCTGGGCACTGTGTCCCAGACAAGTTGACATATAAGATTACTCATCACAATCTTCATTGAGCTCCGTGTCTCCAATTTTTAAAGACAAGGAATGGAATTTCAGGTGATGAATCCTCAAAACAATGCTTTATAAATTCAGGTGGTGATGAGGATCCCTTGGAGAGACTTATTAAAATGTTAGGTCTCTCCCCTGTAGATTCTGACTTAGGAGGTCCAGGACTCTGTGAGGTTCAAGACTCTGTAGTTTAAATAAACTCCCCAAGAGATAACGATCAGGCAAATCTGGGCAACAGCACAGTGAAATAAACCTGCTTGCAATCAAGGAACCAGGCTAATCTGGTGGGATTTACATGGGCTCAATGTGAATCTATAATTTGAAGCTGCCTTAATGATACATGATGAAGTCTATTTAAGACCCTTTTTATTAGGCAATTACTACTACCCCTGGGACTCAGCTGGATCTCCTTTCCATTAAAAGCGGGATGACTTTAGAGGGTGACATACTGGATGTGCCAGGAGAAGGCTAAGGAAGCTCCTCTCTCATACAGGCCCATCTGGGCATGTGGGTGGAAGGCAGAGTCCTCACGGCTTCCAACCATAAGCTGAAGAGTTCCAGCCTTTGGCCTCCTAGGTGGCTGGACCAATGAATGTTTCATGGAGTAAAAAGCTTAGAAACTACCGAGAGACGTACACTAAAGCAGATACCGGTTTTCTTTTCTTGTTTCTTTTTTCAATCAAGTTTTAGATTTCTAATGTTCTGGGGGTGGATTGGGAAACAAAAAAGAGAGAGCGAGCGAGCACACCATAGGCTGAAGTAGACTGGTCATCAGATAACATCTTGAAATAGCTGAAGAGTGCTCATGTGGAAGGGCAGTTTGGCTTTTCCTCCTATGCTCCTGAGGGACAGAAATAGCCTGGTTAGTGAAAGCTAGAGAGAGGGGGTATTGTGGGCTTGACAAAGGAAGAACAAACAGAAAGAACGAGGAGTTACAGCCAGACCAACTGCTGGTCACCTGCTGGCCCTGCACTCACCCGCTGTGGGACTTGGGCAAGAAGTTAAGCTTTCTGAATTTTCTCAATTGCAAAATGGGAATGATAATATTTCTAGGGCTATGGTGAGGATGAAATGAAATGTCTGTAAAGCTCTTAGCAGAGAGCTGGGCATGTAATCAAGGCTCAATAAACCACAGATGATAAAAATGAGAACAGTCGAGGCTGAGAACAGGGAAGGGGTTGTCTCAAGCGGAAGTTTCCCAGCCTCAGAGGTGAGCGGTTGGATTGGACAAGGACAGCACTTGAAGTCCTTTTCGCTCTGAGCAATTTTATGGCTCTTAGAAGAGGTGGGGAACACATTTTTGTGCTTATAAAAAAAATTGTTCTTTTGCTTTTAGTGAAAACATTTACTCTCTCCAGGCAGCCAACCCTCTTAGCCTTTGAGTTTAAAAATCTGAGGCCTTAGGATTTGGATTTCCACTGGGAAGTGAGGACATTACACGATGTCCACTCCTATTCCACCCTTAGTACCAGAGCTTGAACTATGGACCACAAAACAAAGTTATGGCAAAATACCCACCACAATAACAAGGAAAATTACCAAACAGAAGTTTTCACAGATATGCCTACTACACAAAAAACACTGTTGCATTTAGAACATTTAGGGAACAGCATTAGCAGAGAGTCATGAGAGGCTGGAACTGTAATTTCCCTAAATGTGTCATAAGGATGCCCCAATAGCCACAAAATTTGGAATAATGGAATTACTATGGTCTTTCTATAAGCCTACTCAAAACTCATGTCATAGATTTTCAGTTAAACCTACCACATTAAATACACTCATTTTTATCTCATCTATCTTGTAAGGTCACAACTAAAAACAAAAAGTGTGTGTGGGGGTCTATCAATATCACCTATGTCTACCTCTTTATTTATCTTTATATCTATATCTATCTGTACAGCGCAAAGAAAAGGAGACGACAGCTACTTAGGGGTATAAAAGTTTTGGAGGAAGTTAATAGCAACTCATAGAACAGAGCTGAGAAAACAAATCTAAGCAAGCCAGTTCACACCACAGAAATCTGGAAAGTCTCAGGAACTAAATGTTAGATATTTTAGAAAATAGACATTAATTGTGGAAATAAAAACAGGGGACTAGTTGAAAGTTACAGAGAGAATTTATAATATCATATCTCCCACCTTCTCTTACTTCTTCTATCCCCCAAGGCTCCACCCTCTCAGTTTGAAAATAACACATTCATTCTCTGAAAAATTTAAACACAAGAGGCTTCCCATTCTGGGACATCAGCATATCCAACTTAGACCTTAGGGGAGGATGGAAGGGAAATATTCTATTAAAAATAGGAAGATTGAGCCAGTAGGAGTAGGGGGTGGCTTATGCCTGTAATCCTAGCTCTCTGGCAGGCCAAAGCTGGTGGATTGCTTGAGCTCAAGAGTTCGAGACCAGCCTGAGAAAAAGTAAGACCTCATTTCTGTTAAAAATACAAGAACTAGCCAGGCACACACTTGTAGTCCCAGCCACTGGAGAGTTTGGGGCAAGAAGATCGCTAGAATCCAAGGGTTTGAGGTTGCTGTGAGGTATGATACCATGGACTCTACCCAGGGTGACAGAGTGAGGCTCTGTCTCAAAAAAATGAAAAGGAAAATAAAATAGGAGATTGAGTAAAAGTCTGAATACCAAATGGAGAGTCTCTCGGTCTCTTTCTCTCTTGGAGAACAATGGCAGAACAATGTCCCCCAGAAATGCAGCACACAGGTGGATGATGGGAGTCTCCTTTGAAAGAACTTAAAATTCCAAAGAACAGATTTGGACATCCTGCCATTTCAGAATCCCAATTAAAGGACAGCTGACTACTTGGTCTCTCCAGAGCAGCGACTGCTTCCTAACGAGTCCTACTCAAGCAACTGCCAGTGTCCTCTGCAATATCCCATTCTTAATTTGGTCAACTAAGGATCATCAGATATTTGAGGGAAACTTTCAGTGTGAAATACGGAGAGTAAAACATGCAAGAAAAGGAAGAGGAAAGAGTTTGGATGAAATACAGATAGCAAATATTTTTAAAAAACATTCTAATATCCTTGAAGAAATGAGAGAAAATATGGTGTATATTGAACAAGAACAAGATATGATGAAAAAATAATGAGAGAATAGAAAAAGTGCCCTTGGTAGCTGAAATAAGCCCTGATAACTGAAATATAAATTCAATTGAAAGACTGAAGAATAAAATCTCTTCCAGAGAGTTGATGTAAAAGTCGTAAGATAGACAATGGGAAGGGAAACGTCAAAAGATTTAGAAAGTCAATCCAGAAAATTCTATATCAAATAGGAGTTCAAGAAAAAAAATTAAAGAGAATTATTGAATAGATAATATATTTCTCAGTATATAATGATATTATTCTCTAGATTGAACATGAGATTGCGTCCCCAACATAATGAATGAACACGGTTCACCAAGTCATATTATTGTAAATTATAGTGGGTATTACAGTAGAAATAAAGAAAAGATCCTAAAAGTTTCCATATAAAGAAAAGACTCTGTGTGTGTGTAACTCTAAGGAGTGAGAAACAATGGCATTTTTCAACAGCAACATCAGAATCAAAAAGACAATAGATCTTCCCCACAGGGTGGGGGTGGGGGAAAGCCAACAGAATTATAAGTTCCATCAATATTATAAGTCAAACAGATGGAGAATTCTACACCTAATCAAACTGTCACATAGGAGGGTAAAATAATGACACTTTTTAGCCATTCTAGATCTTAAATCTTTACAGTCTACTTGCTCTTTCTGAGCAGCTATGGAAAATGTGTTACACCAACATGGGAGTGTGAAATAAGAAAGAAGAACGAGGCCTGGGATTTGGAAAAGGAGATCTGCTGCAGACCTGGAACCACTCGTATCTCCTTAGGGAAATGACTTATTGCTCAACTGAAAGAAATGCGATCAGTCTCCAGCTCAGTGATTTTCAACCTGTGTACCACGGCACACCAAGAGAATTTTAAGTGTGCCATGAAAATTTTTAAAGATTGTTAATTAAATTATTTTCAAAAGAAGTTCAAAGCACAGGAAATGCATTCCTTTTTTTTTTTTTTAACTCTTTTTTTAAATTAACATAATTTAAGTATGCCATGTAAGTTTTATAGGTTCAAGGGTGCCACGAAATAAAAAAGGCTGAAAAACACCACTCTACCGGAGAGCTCCTTTGGGATCTGCCCTGACTTCTGAGTCAAGGTCAGATTCTTTTTGGGGCGTCAGTCAATGGCCAAGCGAAGTGTTGATAGAAGACTTAGTAGCCATTTCTGTGCACCGTGGGGTCTCTGAAAAGGACAGTGTCTGCACTGGCATTCCCATTTGGGGTGGTGGAGTCTAGCAAGTCCCCCATCCAATCCTTCCATTCCCTTTTCCTTTCATAGCTATTACTCCTCAATAAGTCTGTTGCCTTCTTAACTATACCTTAGTGTCTCCTCAAAGAATCTAACTGACATAGAATGTAATACAGAAGAGAAATGAAGAATAGTCCTGGGTGATGGTTGTTCAGCAAGCCTGAAGAATTACAGACCTCAACTCAGGCTCCCAAAAGGTAACCTCCAGCTTAAAAAAAAGCTGATTAGATTATTGAACTCTCCCATGTGGAAATTGGTTTAAAAGGCATTTTACAGCTCTGTGCCAGAGTCTAGAAAGACTCAGAGACACATATATACGAGATTCAGAAAAAGGAAATAACTGCTGATAAGACAAAAATTCATAAAAGAGGAAATATAATTATACTACACTACTTGACTTGCTGGGGAACATCAAAATATAAAAACCAAATATCAATTTTTAATTTTTAATTTTTTAGAGACAGGGTCTCACTCTGTCACCCAGACTGTAGTATAGCAGCATCATCACAGCTCACTGCAGCTTCCAACTCCTGGGCTCAAACAACCATCTGCCTCTGTCTCCCCAGTAGCTTGGACTATAGCCACACATCACAGAGCCCCACCCCAAAACTATGTCAGTTTAATTAACACAACAATCTATTGTGTTAGAGAAGGGCAAGTTGGGATGGTGGTGAAAGAGGTCTAAATCCCCATTCTACCATCCATTAGAATAAAGAGATAATAAAATTGACGTGTCTGCAATAGCAGTGCACGTGTGGCAATAAGGGGAGAGACAGCGGGAGGAGTTCAAGGCTGTTACCTCTGGGGCACAGGACTGAAGTGTAAGGTGGAGGAATACTGTCCTCCCTCACAAGCCTTGAGATACAACTTGACTTTACCTTTGTGACTATAGATAAAAAAAAAAAAAATTTAATTAATTTATGAAAAGAATGGCAACTCATAGGCAAGAAGTGAAAACCTCATCAATACCCACTAGTTCCCAGTAGGAATCCACAAAAATACAAAGGGAAGAATGGTGGGTGGTGTGGTTGTAGGCTGAAACTGCCCTAGTCTCAGATGCTGTGATTCTGTGTTATAAGCCAAAGGTCCCTGATCAGTGAACCCTTCCCCCATTAACTCTGTCCCTGGTTCATCGAAGTTGGAATTTCCCGGTCTATTCAGGGGATATTATTGGGTCCGGAATTTACTTATTGGAAGAGAAGAGAACAGAAATGAAGACGTATTGTCAGCCAGCTGGCCAGGAAAAATTCAAATATTATTTAAAAAGAGAGAGAGAGAAAACATCAAATTTAGTGGGCTGGTTATGTCAGAAAATGTTTTTAAACTGCTGCCCAGTGGTCAGGAGCAAGGCAGGTTTGGACAAAGATGTATAAGCAGGATGCAGAGGAGGAAAGTTCCAGCCGGTCAGGATGAGGAAGAAACAGCACGTTATACCGATGAACAGATTGTGAAGGGAAGATTAAGGGAACTTGTTCCAGATAACCCCCAGTGGTGAAGCCAGCCAGATGGAGGTTACAGAAACAGGACAGCAGACTGTGAGGAAGAAAGGGGTGAGAGGCCTTGTAAGCGTGGCCCCTGAGTCAGTGTTACAGAGGGAGACCCTAGTGGTAATTCTGAACAACTGTGGGGGCTCTGATTTGAAACTTACCCTATGTTGAAGGGTGATTTGGGAAAAACTAAGGAAGAAATGAGCACAGAAGTCATATTTTGTGCTGAGTTAGTAGGGAAAGGTATGAAAACCATCATAGCTTTTCATTTTATTTTTCCTTTCAAAAGTTTTAAATGTCTTTTACCTTTATTTAGTTTTATGGATTTCATTATAGGTTCACAGGAAGTTGCAAAGATAGTTTAGAAAAGTTCCATGTAACCCTCAATAGTTACATTTTATGTAACTGTAGATACACATAATATTAGAACCATGAGCTTGTTATAGATACAATGTATATCTATAGTTTCTATTCCATTTTATCACACACACATGCGTGAAACCACCAAGGTTAATAGTCACAATATCCCATCACCACAAAGATCTCCCTTATTCCACCCTCTTTATAGTCGCACTCACGCCTTCCCTTCCCCCACCATCCTTAATCTCTGGTAACTACTAATCTACTTGCCATCGCTATAATTTTCTCATTTTGAGAATGTAACTTTTAATATTAGTGAATTCAAGTCTCCTATATGTTCATAAAATTCAAAGCATAATAATACAACAGGCCTGACACAGTGACTGATGCCTATAGTCCCAGCTACTCAGTAGGCTGAGGCAAGAGGATCACTTGAGCCCAGGATTTTGAGGTTGCTGTGTGCTATGATGATGCCACTGCATTCTATAGCTCAGGCAATAGAGCAAGACTGTCTCTAAATGTATGAATGAATGAATAAAAAAAAAAAAAACACTTGTTAACACATGACCCAATTTAAAAACCAGAGATTAACAAACCCAATTCCAGCCTTTGGCCTCTCCCAGGGAGAGGGTAATCACACTTTTGACAAAGTAAACCTGGTCTCTGGGGAAAAGCTCTGATTTGCAGTTCTTGTCAATTTTCATGGTATAAATCCTCCCACACAGCTGATTTCAAGCTACTGACCTGAAGTAACTAAGTGGGGAGCTGGGAAGAGATGTGTGGAGTCAGCTCTTGCAAGCCTGTACAAACCTGCTCCAGCATCTCTGATCTTGAAGTCAGTATTTATCATTCCAGGGGAAAAAATGTGTGTGAGAGTGTGTAGACACACATTGGAGATAGTTGTAGGCTGAATATTGGACCCCAAGATGTCCGCATCCTAATCCCTAGAACCTGTGAGTGTTACCTTAAACGGCAGAGACTTTGCAGATGTGATTAAGTTTAAAGGCGCTCCAGATACGGAGATTATCCTGGATTATCCAGCTGGGCCCCAAATGCAATCGCAAATGTCCTAATAAAACGGAGGCAGAAGGAGATTTGACTCTAGATGAAAAGGCAATGTGACCGCAGAGGCAGACATTAAAGGGAAGTGGCCAAGGAACACTGGCAGCCACGAGAAGCTAGCAGAAGCCAGGAACAGATTCTTCCCTGGGGGCTGAGGAGGAAGCACAGCCCTGCCAACACCTTGACTTTTCGCCCAGTGAAACTGATTTCAGACCTCTGGCCTCCAGAACTGTGAGGGAATAATAATGTGTTGTTTTAAGCCACCAAGTTCGTGGTCATTTGTTACAGCAACCACAGGAAACTAAGACACACACACACACACACAGAGACACACACACGATGTTTTATCACATTGTTAAAATATCCGTCTATCTTATTCATTTAGCTAGATTTTATCTTTATAAAATTGCCATATTAGATGTGTAAAAATACAGACGATGCCAAAAATGTATACACATTTTAAGAAAGGAAAAAACTGTATTAAAATTGTAATACTCTAATATATGCCCATCATATTTGTTATCTTGTATATTATACCTTTTTCTTTTTTCAGAGTCTCACTTGGTTGCCCTGTGGCAACACAGCTCACAGCAACCTCCAACTCTTGGGCTCAAGTGATTCTCTTGCCTCAGCCTCTCAAGTAGCTGGGACTACAGGCACCCACCACAATGCCCGGCTATTTTTAGAGACAGGGTCTCACACTGGCTCAGGCTGGTCTCAAACCAGTGTGCTCAGGCAATCCACCTGCCTCAGCTTCCCAGAGTGCTAGAATTACAGGCATGAGCCACCATGTCTGGCCTTGTATATTGTATCCTGTATCTCTTATAATTATAGAAGTCAATTGTTACTTGAGTATTATGCATGTACATTATACATAAATGTATACCTTATACATTACATGTATACATTAGAAATATATACATTTGTACAATATATACATTGGTATATATTGAGTATTGCAATTTTAATACAGTTTTTGCCTTTATTAAAATTCAGATTCTGGTACTTGATTGTTTTCACTCAACATTGTTTCTAAGATTTAACCATTTAATTTCATGTAGGTGTAATTCATTTATTTTCACTGCTGGCTGATACTCCATCACATGTTATCCATTTTCAGTGGGATTTTGGTAGGTATCCTTTATCAGATTAAAGAAGACTGGGGGTTTTATTCCCCTGAACTGAAACCATGCCCAGGATCTCACAGCTCTTACATTCTTTCACTCATTTACTGAGTGAGATAAAAATTGTGGAAGATAACAAGCTGAAATGAATGGTCTAAGATTATGGGATTCTAAATCCTCCAGCCAGTGTAAATGTGAGTGAGTCACCTCACCAAGAGGAGAGAGCTGGGCAGGGTATGTCCAGGTCCTAGCAGGAGGGAGGACGCCTGCTGTGCTCCCACAGGACCAACAGAGCCCATCAGGCTGGTGATAAGTGAGGGGGGTCAGGGCCACTCCAGTCCAGGAAGAGCTGGATGAGGGTAGAAAGCCAGCCTGAGACATGGTGCCTCAAGGAGGTGAGAATGCCCCATGAGAATGAAAATCAACAATAAAACAACTTCAGAAAGATGTCTGACTTCTAGCTGGACAAATGATTCTTGGTCTCCCTGAATATCCAAGAAGATAAACAACATGAATGATTGGAATGAACCATGGATGACTCAGCCTGGGACCTAAGTCTACAAGTGCTCATAAGACATTTTTTTCTTCTCCCTTGGAAGGTTTGCCCTGGACAGTCTTGCTTCTCTGGCAGGTGAATCAGCTCTCAATCCTGAGTCATCATCCCATTTCCCACTACTTAGTCACCCATTTCTTCACTCCTTACCCCAGAGGGGAGCTCTTTCCTCAGTTGCCACTGAAATCATTCCCTTTCATGAGAATTATGGAATTTATAGATGGTTCCAGGGGAACCTGCAAGGTAGTTCTCATTTTGCTTCCCAGCCCAAGCAAATGAAAATCCTGTTTTTCAAATTAATGCTCTCTTACATTTTACATAGGAATTGCTGAGTCAAAGGGCAAGTCAGGCTGGGCGTGGCAGCTCAGACCTGTAATCTCAGCACTCTGGGAGGCCCAAGCGGGAGGATCCCTTGAGCTCAGGAGTATGAGTCCAGCCTGAGCAAGAGCAAGAGCAAGACTCCATCTCTACTAAAAATAAAAAAAGTACCCGGGCATTGTGGCTGACACCTGTACTCCCAGTTACTCAGAAGGCTGAGGCAAGAGGATTGCTTAAAGCCAAGAGTTTGAGGTTGCTGTGAGCTAGCTAGGCTGACACTGTGGCACTCTAGCCTGGGCAACAGAGTGAAATTCTATATCCAAAATAAGGAGGGAGCAGGTACAGTTCTTATTATGAATATATATATATATATATTCCCTTTACTTTGGAGCATCAAACATCAGAACATCAGCCCAGGTGTCTGTAAGTGCTTTATATGGAAGAATGGCTCTTACTTTGTCAGAGGCAGGGCCCCTGGTAGGCATAGCCTCAGGAAGGGGAGATGCGCGTGGCTGGGCTGGGGAGCTGGCAGGCTGCAGGTGAGTCGGCAGCAAGGCCCTGGACATCTCCTGGGGAAGGCTTCCTCATGTTCATCCTCGCAGCACCGTCTCTGAGACCGAGAAGCTGGCTATGCTCATCCCGCACCATCATGCTTCCTGCACATCTGTAGGCAATGTTCAGCTGCTCAGCATTTGGTCTTCCAGCCTGGGAATGACTTACATTTTTCCTTCATTTTTTCCCTACAGTTTTCCCATTAGCCACCCCATTTCTCTTATGACTTACTCCAGAGGCCAGGTAAAAATCTGGTGGAAGATTTGCGAGGAAGAAAGGTGAAAGAATAAGGTAGCCTTCCTTATCCACGTTATCTCTGGCCCTTCTCATTTAGAGATAATCTAGAATAGTCTGTATGTTACAACTTCCTCTTTATGAGTTATTAAGCAGCTTTTTCTCTCCAGAGGCTGTGGAGGAATCCCACCTTGCTGGAGGATGGCAAGACCGTATTCAGGTTTCCTGATTCTCTATCCATAATTCTCTTGCCGTTACATCATATCCTACTTTCTGAAGTTGAAATGGACGACGTACTTGCCATCAGTGATTCAGGAGGCCATTCAACAAGTCACTTCTGCCTCCTCTGTCATTGAACAGGCAGATGATAACTCTGAAGGACTTTACCAACAGCTGTCAGTGGTCCTTATTTCCATAATCACAGACTGAGTCAATAAACTCACTTGTAAGACTACGTTTGATGCCTTTAAGAGCAACACTGAGATTGGGTTTATTGCCAAAAGCTCCCAACGTTTCTAGATCTATTCCAAATCAATGGCTGTCTTTGCAAAGCACAAAGGCAAACAGCAAACTATCCAAAATCAATAGACAAGAGTAATAGGGAAATAGGACTGGGTAGCACAAAGGATAAGGAAATAACAAAGCCAAAGGTTATAGAGTGATTGCTTTCTAATTTGTCTTTATAAAGAGGAAAAAGAATCAAATGAGAAATTGGCAAGTCACAGAGGGAAAATGTCAGAAACGTTTTATATCCAAAGGCTTCGCCACACACTGTCTTGCACAATGTTAGAGGAAGTGAAGCTGATATTGAGAATATTTTTATAAGGCTGAGCCAGCCAGGAAGCCAGGGGAAAATACTTTTAAATTTGGGGAAATTACAGGCCTGCTATTTGACATTAGTTGGGGAAGAATATCAAACCTCAGAACTTACTCTGAGAACTTGAACAAGAGAAGTACTTTAAGCCCTGTGCCTGGCTCAGGGGAGGGTGGATCACTCTAGGACTTCACGGTACTATTTGTGGGGATCTCTAGGAAAGCCACTGCCAAAGGGAAATGAATACAGGGGCTCACATTTCTACTAAACCCTCTTCTAGCTGGGCACAGTGGTGGCTCACGCCTCACCTGTAATCTCAGCACTCTGGGAGACCAACAGGGTGGATTGCTTGAGCTCAGGAGTTCAAGACAATCCTGAGCAAGAGTGAGATCCTGTCTCTACTAAAACAGAGAAACTATCGAGGCATTGTGGTAGGCACTTGGGAGGCTGAGGCAAGAGGATTGCTCCAGCCTAAGCATTTGAAGTTGCTGTGAGCTACGATGCCACAGCACTCTTCCCAGGGCAACAGAGTGAGACTCTCTCAAAAAATAAAATGAAATGAAATAAAATAAAATAAATAAACCCTCTTCTAAATGTGCAGAGAGAACCTGTCTCTGTGCACTAGGCCCTAAGGAGGCTGGAAAACCTGATCTTCCCTTAGCATGGGCCCAGCACCACAATTAAATTGAAAACAAACAAACTTACTATTTTGAAAAAGAAAAGGGATAAGGGCACAAGTCTTACCATAGAATAAAATGTATTATCAAAACATAATGCTGCATAGTAGTCCATGGTGTACATATACCACAATTTATTAATCCATTCATGGATTGATGGGCACTTGGGCTTCTTCCATGACTTGGCTATTACAAATTGAACTGCAATGAATAATCTGGTGCAAATATCTTTTTTGCAGTGTTTTTTTGTCTTTTGGACATACTCCTTCCTAGTAGACAAATTGCAGGATCCAATGGCAAGTTACTTTTTAGATCAGATCCCGGTACCCCACCTATGCATAAATGTATTCATAATCTATGTGCATATGACATAATAAAAAAATTAAAAAAAAAAAAAGAACAGAACTGTGTAGTACCAAGACAGAAGTAGTCATAGAGTTCAGTGAACAGATGTGAAGTCCACAGGCAAGTCTCAAATATAGACAGAAACTTTGGTATAGAGTCTGTTGGCATTTCAAATCAGTAGGGGGAAAAGGCTCATTTTTTAAATAATATTGGATCAACCGGGTTGCCATCCCAACAAAAATGAATTCTAGAGAGCTAAAAGCCTTAGAAGAATTATACAATTACTAGAAAAATATATGAGATTTTTAATTTTTGTAGTCTAGGAGCAGAGAAGGCCTACAAAGCTCAGATGCCATAAAAGACAAGCTGGGTAACCTCGATTAAATGAAAAGAAAAAGATTTCTGCATGGCGACCCCTGTGCACAGGCAAAATCAAAAGAAAAATGACAAACCAGGGGAAAATATGTGCAGTTCAAATTAGAAGTAAAGGGGAAAATCCTTTAAGGAGCTTCTACAAATCACTAAGAAAAAGACCAAAACCCATTTTCCCCGTATTTGCAATATGAGGAAAGCAAATTAAAAACTATAGTGTTCTGTCTCAAAACAATCAGATTAATGAAAAAGTTAAACATTTTTTAAAACTGTCTGTGGCTCAGTGAGTAGGGTTCCAGCTCCATATACTGGAGGTGGCTGGTTCAAACCCGTCCCCAGCCAAAAAAACAAAACAAAACAAAAAAACAACCTGCAAATAAATAAATAAATAAATAATGGGCAAAGGACTTGCCTAGACATTAAAATAAATAAATAAATAAATAAAAATAAAAATGTTTTATTTTAAAATAATTAAGGACTCACAGGAAGTTTCAAAAATAGTAGAGTCTCATGTACCCTTTGCCCAAAGCCACACAGCTGGCAAATGGCTTGGCCGGGATTTGAATCCACTCTGTGTGACTCCAGCGCCCACTGTCTTCAAGCAGGTACACAGCCTCACCCACCCACAAGTGAAGGAGGCTGTGGGAACTGACACCAGTGGAAGATCTGGGGGCCTCAGCTTTTTGAGATGTCCCCACATGATGTCTGTTTACCTAGAAGGAGGCAAAGCGAGAGGGCGAGGGCAGCCAGGGTTCTTACTATTATTAGCATTTTGCTGGCTCAGAAGCATCACCTCACCACTGGCCTTCACAGTTTACATCAGCATCATTAATACATAAAACAGTCCCTACCCCAGGGAAGGGTTTTCAGCAGCAGGAAGCTGTCTCCATATAGCAAGAGGAAATGTGAAAGATCCATGTGCCATGGGCCTGTGCACTGGAGATCGTAACACGCCTGTCCACACAACACTCTCCACAAATGTGCACACGGTGCCCGGCCTGGGCAGGCCTGGGGGGAATTTGCTGCTGCCTGTAGCCACCATCTCCAGCTGCCTGTCCCGTCTTCCTTCCTATGAAGTCTCAATTTAACAAATGCTTTCTTTTCTTTTCTTTTCTTTTTTTTTTTTCTTGAGACAGAGTCTCACTCTGTTGCCCAGGGTAGAATGCCATGGCCTCAGCCTAGCTCACAGCAACCTCAAACTCCTGGCCTTCAAGCGATCCTCCTGCCCAGCCTCTGAGTGGCTGGGACTACAGTCATATGCTTCCATGCCCCACTAAGGTTTTTATTTTTAGTAGAGATGGGGCCTCACTTTTGCTGAGGCTGGTCTCAAACTCCTGACCTCAACCAATCCTCCTGTCTCTCTTAGCCTCCCAGAGTGCTAGGATTACAGGTGTGAGCCATGGTGCCCGGCCACAACAAACGTTTTCTGAAGCCTCATGTTAATTGCTGCCCTGGTGAGAGGGATGAAAACTGCTTTAAGAGAAGAAGCAGTCCTGGTCTTTAAGAGAGACAGCCCCTGCTCTGTGGCATTTGCTCTTGCTGAAGAGGCATTAATTATATGAGCCTGGGGAGAGTGGTGAACTGGAGCCTGATCATCCTGAACAGGTCCCGGTGTGGCCACCCACTACATAGAAACTTCATGGGTCTACATAGAAACCCTATCTCCAGTCAGCACCTCAGTTTCCTCTTTTATAAAAAAGAATAATAATGCCCATCTCGGCTTGGTGCCTGTAGCTCAGTGGCTGAGGGCGCCAGCCACATACAAGGGAGCTGGCGGGTTCAAATCCAGCCCAGGCCTGCCAAACAACAACGACAACTACAACTAAAAAAAAAAAAAATAGCTGGGCATTGTGGCAGGCGCCGTTAGTCCCAGCAAGAGAATCGCTTAAGCCCAAGAGTTTGAGGTTGCTGTGAGCTGTAACGCCATGGCACTCTACCGAGGGCAACATAGTGAGACTCTGTCTCAAAACAAAACAAAATAATACAAAAAGAATAATAATGACCATCTCACTTGTGTGGAGAGGATTTAAGAGAAAAGCAAGGGACTCCTGAGGGCAAGGTGGGTGTTGTGAAAATCCAGTACCAAAATGGTCAGAGGACATTGACTTCCAGCTCTGTAAGGGGGAGGGTGAATGACACTCAGGATGTGAAATCCCGGAGTTGGTGGAGCCTGAAACCAGCCCTGCTCAGCAGGGAAGTAGACCCTGCCCTGTGGGCTGTGGCTCCTGCAGGAATTAGATGTTCACTGCCCTATTTGCCCTGCCCCAGCAATGCTTCCTTTACAGCTCTTGTTGGAAACCTCCAAAAGGACCATATCTCCCTCTTCCTCCACCAGCTCCAACCACAAATTTAGGGCAAAGTAGAAAGCTAGAGAGACCCTAAGACAAACTTTGGCCTCTGGCTGTTCCTACCTGGCATGTGACTGCAGAAGCCTCAGTGTTCTTGGGATTGGGTAGTCTCCCAGTGCTCAAAAACAGAGTTACCCCAGGAGCCACATTCCTGTGTGAACAGAGCATCAACCCACACACTCTAGCCCCAGTCCAGGGCTCTAATCTAGGGGAGACTAAGCTGGAATTGAACTGTCGCCTCACCTCCTACCTGAGGGATGACCTTACTGATAGGAAGTGGGTGGTATAGGGAACCAGGAAGCAAGATAAGGCTCAACGCAGGACCAGGCTGGGGAGGGAGAACCTGGTCTGAGGGTGGGCATTCTGGGGACCACAGGTTTATCTGAGCCTGGAGCAGGCCCTGCGAGAGGTGGGTCCTGAGGATGGGCAGGACAGAACCCCACTGCTTCCCTGTCTCCATGATGGAAGACACACTCTTTTCTTGGATTTGCTGCTTCTGGCCCTGTAGGCAGTGCCTCTCTGCCTCTTTCTGACCCAGATACTGCATCCCAGGGGGCCCATCCTGTGGTGGGGAGCCTGGCCTCTCTCCAGGACTCTCTGCTGAGCTTCCATGCTCACCAAGCAGCTGCCAGTGATTCATTCAGCCTCAGGTACCCACTCCCCAACTGGGGAGGAGATCCCCAGCTGGGAGACACAAGACTGCTGGCACCCTGTGTGACACAGTTGTTCCCAGGGAGCATTTGTCATAGGGTGGGGCTCAGAAACCTCACGAGGAGCAGACAAGTGTGAGCTCCTGCAGAGCTGCTCAGGCCTCTTCCGTCACACCACAGCAGAAACAGACAATGGCCCCTGTCCAGACCCTGGGAGACACCAGCAGGATTTAGGGAAGGCCACATTTCCTGTAAATATCGTTTGTATGGACAGGAGTTAAAGACAACAGTCTGTCTGGTCACAGTTAGAGGGATTCAGTCCTAGATTTTTATCCACTCAGACTGTGGATCTAGAAGATGCCTTCAGGCTCATAGAGCCCTGACCTTGGCGCAGACCTCTCCACTGGCAGCATCAGACCTATCTCACATTCCTAACAGAGTTGCCTCAGCTAAGCAGATACTTGCTTTTAAATCACTTTGCAGTTCCTCTTGGGTCCCTCTGGCAAAACTTGAGCTCTGGCCTGCACCGTCAGCATCAGCCCTGCCCTGCCCTATGTCTAAACAGGAAATCTTAAAGTTCCACGGAGCACCTTCTCGAAGCAATAAAGGCTCTTAACAAGCTCTGCAATAAAAGACACTGACCCAGAAAAGTAAATTTCCACAGAGGGGAGGCAGCCTTGATGGAGTGCTCCAGTCATGAGTGCCAGCCCTCTCATGATTTGCAGGGATAACCCAAACGGAAGAATAAATGCTGGACTTCCGGAGTGGCAGAGCAGGGAGATCTGGGCAGCGTAGCCCACAGGTAGGACACATCAGGTCATTATTTAGAAGGGGGAATGAAGGAGAAAAGAAAGAATCAGTCTAGAATGAGTAGAAGGAAACTAAATTTTGAAAGGAAAAGCAAATAACAAAAGAAAAATGTGTTCATCTCTTAGGGGAGAATGACCTTCACGCACATGGGTTATTGTTAGTAGGTGATTTCCCAGGGCCAGCACCGCCCACCAGCAGCTGCAGGACAAAGGTAAACAGGACGCTGGGGTGCACTGGGAGGTGATAGTTGTTATAGGAAGTGCTGTTTTCCTATATAAGATTTATATTAAAATCTCACTTAGGTTCACTGCTTTATTATCTTGAAAAAAAGCTGATAAATTTTCAGCCTTTCTCCCTTTGAAAGAAGCCATAAGTCTCCCATTGAAAGAAACCATGAAGTCATCTTTCCAAAAAGTCACAGCTATCACATTTGAAAATTAAGCACAGAAAAGAAAAAAAATATTATATAGGAAAAAAGTAGCTTTATGATTTTAGGAAGTTCTAGTCTCCTTAATGCCAGATTTTCTATTTGGGAATAAATTAGAAACCTTGGAAGAATATTCACTTTTTCAGGTCCCAATAATAGCCACAATCACAACAGTGGTTGCTCTTAATTTTTATACATTTTGGAGAGAGAGGGCTAATTCCAAAACAAAACAAAACATCACACACATAGGGAGGGGTTGTTGCATGGCACTTCCTGTACACGAAGCAATATTTTCAATGGTTTATACACATTAACTCTTCCAATCCCAACACTAATTGTACAAGGTAGCTACTGTTATTATTTCCTCTTTATAGATGTGGAGAAACCAAAGGGCAGAGAGTTTAAGTGATTTGCTGAAGGTAACACAACTTGTAAAATGTGAAGCTCAGATTTGAACCCAGATAGTCCAGTGTCATGTGTGAAATTTTGAACACTAAACGCTGCCAGCAGGGACACCCCAAATCACACAGAAGGTATGTTCAACAGGAGAGAATTGACTTTACATAAATTTGGGGGTAATTATTAGGTCACAAGTGAGGCTGCAACGTTGGGTCCATTTAAAGTTAATTTTAGAAGGTCTCCAACATTTTATCATAAAGCCCAGAGAGTCCATCTTTCCAAGTTTTGCTTTCCTTAAAGTTATTTTCTTTCTGAAGCGAGAGGGACCCCAAAGGATACTTTCTTGTAGAAACAAGAAAGTCACAGCAGTGTGTCACATTATAAATCAGGTATTTCTGTACCAATTTGAAAGAGTCATTGTTATAAGGCTAAATAAGAGTTTGGAGAAATAAAAAAAAAAAAAAAAAAAAAGATCATAAAATCTCAAATCCTGGGCAATAATTTAAATCCTTCTAATCCTCTCCCCACTTTGGTTTTAAAATATTTATTTCATCTACTTTGAAGAGAAGTTTCCAGACTAAAGACTGTCACTGTAGGTGGATCAAGGGTCCTCTACTCCCATTTTGGGGAGCTCGTCCATGCTCCGGTCTGGAAAGAGACCCTATCCCACCCCAGGGTCAGTTTGGAAACACGTATCTCAAATGAGCTGGTCTTAAAATTGGTTTTGTGTGAACATTTTCACCCTATCACCTTAACCCCAGCAATGAGACAGAAAACAGTGTGCTTGAATGATCTCTATCAAGTGAGAAAGAAACGAATTTTGATGACCAACAGGATTAAAGACAGCAGAATTTATGGTTCGAAAACATTAAGATGCTTCCTGGAAATCATATCCTATGCATTGATTAATCACTGGCCACACATGAAAATTCAGAGTTATTTCTGCAAGTCCTACGACTACCACTTAAGTTCTCTAGAAGCTAATTTTGACTTGTGTGGATGTCTTTGACCAGTTCTGTGAATCTCTCAACCATCTGAAAAGTAATTTTAGTTGAAATGTGATTATGTGGTAAAAAGCAGCCTTTAACTGCTCCAGAAATTTTGCCCAAATGCCCTATGTCAGGCCCTCTCTGCAAGACTCATTGTAATCCTTTGGGGGAAATGAATTTCTATAAATATTACTTTTATTCTTCCAAACTATACGGATGTTGATGAAGATGTGCTTGGTTGGTTGTTTAAATGAAGTGATTAAGTCCTCTTAGAGTGTCTTTGTGGGCCTGGTGCCAGGCAGTTTCTTTGTGGGGTGTTGAAGAGCTGGTCAATAATTCTAAAAAACAATTCACAGAGAGTAGTCCTATAATGCATATTTGCAAATGCTGTTTATTATGTAAACCTTACCTTTGTTCTATGTAAAAAGGAGCAGATAAGTAAATTACTGTGGAAAATCAGTTTCTAAATAATTTTTTCAAATAAAATTTTGTTCTGTTTTATATATACGCTCTAGAAAAATACAAAAAAGTATAAAGCAAATGTTAACATCAGTCATAACCTCACCTCCCAGAAAAGGAAGTAACATTTTGGTTTGTTCCTTTTCTACACCTGGAAGTAGAACATCTCACCGGAGCAACAGGAAGATCTCTGCCATCAGCAATATTCACTTATCAGGATAACTGTGGCTTGGGACTCGGCAGGCAGGGAGAGTGGATTAAAATATCCTTGCCAGAAGGTTCCATAACCATATTTATCTCCAGGGTTGACCTATGTCTCTATAGAGTGCGATTTATGGGTGTCTTGAACCTCTTACCTCCCATAAACAATCTTGGTCATGGCTGTAGCCACAGGCTCAGGACAGCACCTGTACACAGTAGGTGCTCAATAAATGTTTGTTGGACTGAATCCATGAACCTGGCTGCTATGGTTGCTCTGTTGCTTTCCATTTCTGGAGACTATGGGCTAGCAGACATGCTGGGCTTTGACCATGAAGGGGTGAGGGTAAATTTGCCCTTTCTCCCTAAAAGTTCACTGAAAGATCAACTCACAATTAAAGCAGATTAGTAAGAGAAAGATTTATTTACCATGCAGAGGGAGAGAATCACAGAGTGATTACTCAGTAGCCAATGACATTCAGATATTTTTTTCCGGTCCTTTTGGAGGGGAGGGGGAAAGGAGGAGTACAGGTACTTCTGTTTTAGGGGCAATAAACAGTTGCTAGGGAGGATGAATAGATAGTTGGGAGAATGAACAGATGGGGGAAACAGATTGACTTGTAAATTAATCTGAGAGGCAGATATGTTTAAAATTATTTGGCCCAAGTCTGATTGCATTCTTGATCTTTTCCTTGAAATACATTGAGATAACAGGGGAAGGAAGGGAAGTCTATTCCTGGGGATGGGCCAGCCCAGCTTATGCAGCTAAAGGGCAAGCCTTTTCCAAGGGCCTGCTAATCTCTAAGACCCCACAATTCAAAATATTCTTTATAGGGCGGTGCCTGGGGCTCAAAGGAGCAGGGTGCCGGCCCCATGTACTGGAGGTGGCGGGTTCAAACCTGACCCTGGCCAAAAACTGCCCCCCCCAAAACAAAAAAAAAAATCTTCATACCAAAGAGTCATATTTAGGGATGAAATTTTCTTAGCTCCTTCAACCAGGCTTTGGGGTGACCGATGCTGAGAACTGCTGTCTTCTTAATTTGCAGAATTATACATTTTCCGTTGTTTCTTGGGAGGGCCCTGGGTGATAGTTTTCACATGGTGCTATGTAGAATGAGCCAATTTGGACTTTTTAAAAATTACCAAACAAACCAAACCCATAACATTTAATTTGGTGAATGGAATCCCAAAGTGGATGATTTCATTAGGTGGAGGAAACCACGGACCTCCTCCAGGCTTTCTCCTGGTGGACGGTAAGGGAGGATGGTAAAGACATAGACTGACTTTAAAGTAGTAAATAGCTTTCTCGGGCATCAAATGCCACGTACCACCCTATAAAATTCAAATATCCCAATATTTTTGTGGCACAAGAAAAGAAAAATTTTAAAAACACTCTACCAAATAACATTTTATTTGTTCCTTATCTTCATAACTAGCACTTCTATAAGCAGAGACTATCTCGCATACAGTAGATTTAGAGCTATTGCTTTAGAAGATTATATGACTGAGTTGATTCTTTGCCAGAGAACTAGAGTTGAAAGCACCAGCTAGGCTGGGCATGGTGGCACTCGTCTGTAATTCTAGCACTCTGGGGAGGCTGAGGTAGGAGGATCCCTTGAGCTCAGGAGTTTGAGACCAGCCCAAGCAAGAATGAGCCCCCATCTCCACTAAAAATAGAAAAATTAGCTGGGCATTGTGGTGGGCACCTGTAGTCCCAGCTTCTCATGAGGCGGAGGCAGGAGGATCGCTTGAACCCAGGAGCTTGAGATTGCTATGAGCTAGGCTGAGGCCATGGCACTCTAGATTGGGCAACATAGTGAGACTCTGTCTCAGAAAAAAAATAAAAAAGAAAGAAAAAATTAAAAAAGAAACCACCGGCTGGGAGTGAACACTTTTTGCTTTGTCACGTGCAGGTGGACTCTGCCTGGGAATCTCCCCAGAGCTAAAGTGAGGCAAGGTTTCATTCTGAAAGTGGGTGAAGGGGTGGTGATACATTTCAGGTGAACCAGGTAGGCAGAAATGGGTCTCTCCACCTACACAAGAATGCCAAACATCAGCCACAGCCCCACCCCTTTCTTTTCCTCCAGTGTAGTTTACAGAAATCAAACAATATCAGTGGACACATCTTCAGCATTGTGAAGGGGAACACATTGTATCCTGAGGCGTTTCATCTGTAGAACCTGTTAGGTGGGATATTGTTGGACACTGACTTAGAACAAATAAAAACTATGTGCTGCATGAAAGAAAAAATGTTCCTTTCCCGTATTGGCAGCTACCATGACATCTACTTTGGCTTTAGAGCAAGGTTCTCAA
Source organism: Loris lydekkerianus (assembly GCA_963574355.1). NCBI lineage: Eukaryota > Metazoa > Chordata > Mammalia > Primates > Lorisidae > Loris > Loris lydekkerianus. The sequence continues at coordinate 16,898 of CAUYPK010136879.1, read as the reverse complement.
CCTGTGGGTCGCGAGCCCTTTGGGGGCGGTCAAACAATCCTTTCACAGGGTTCGCCTAAGACCATACTGCATATCAGATATTTACATTACCATTCATAACAGTAGCAAAATTACAGTTATGAAGTAGCAACGAAAATAATTTTATGGTTGGGGGCCACCACAACATGCGGAACTGTATTGAAGGGTTGAGAACCACTGCTTTAGACTATTACAGGGAATGAACTAAAAAAAAAAAAAAAGGTAAAATATTTTCTGTCTCCAAGTTATTTCGGGAACTGACAGTTGTACCCCTGCCTCAGGCCAGTGGTCAGGAGAATGTCTTTTGATCTTTGTGCCACAGGAGATAACACAAGGGAACTGTCTGAGTAAAGGTCATAAGACTGTCCAAGATGAGATGAATCTGGATGGAGGCCACGAGATTGTCTTTGCTGAAGGTGGGACTGTGGGTAATCAGAACATTTAAAAGCTTCGAGCTGGGCGGCAGCAGGGGAAGCAGTCTGAGGAGCTTGGGAGCCCTGAGTCTCATTGAAACGGGCCACAATGGCCCTCCACACCCCGCAGCATGTTTGGCAGAGAAAACCGAAATGGAGGTCGTGACATGAGTCAGCAGAAAGTATATTTTTGGATATTTTAGCCCTGATAAATGTAATCAGTTCTTTGTGACTCCTTGCTCTTCAGTTGAGCATCCTCCGTACAGTGGAACAGTTCTGTGTGGCACGCAGACTGCAGATACACTACCCGACGGACAAGAATATCAGAGAATTGAATTTGGTGTTAATGAAGTAATTGGACCCCGTGACACTTTGCTGAGAAGCCCCAGCTACAGTATTATTTCAAGCCCCTTGAACCCTCAGGCCCTTGAATTTGTTCTTGGTTGTACAACTTCCAAACTGAGCCCCGACGGCATAGATAAGGAAGCAAGCTAGAGTTCCACTGACTGTCAGTCCCCAGGCTCTGCCCTTGCTGAGGACAGCAGTTGCAGTGTGGAGGTAGAAGTTCTAGAAAACTTCTCAGGTGGTCTTGGACAAAGAGAGTGTAAAAAGAAGAAGAAACGGCCACCTGGATATTATAGTTACTTGAAAGACGGTGGTGAAGATAGTATTTCCACAGAGGCCCTGGTCAATGGCCATGCTGATTCAGCAGCTGCGAGAAGCATCAGCACAGAGGATGCGGAGTTTATGGGTGACGTGCCTCCATCGGTTACGCCCAGGACTCGTGACAGCCCCTAGAACTTCACGGACTCTGTCAGTGGCAGTGGCCTGATGGCCCTTTCCCTGGAGCACTCAGTGGTGACACCAGGACTGCAGAGCAGCCTGAAGGGGTCCATGGGAATGATTTTGATCAGTCCTGCTTCCCTGGAGAGGCTGGCAGAGACACCCTGTTAAGGACAGCTGGGGCTCAGCCCTATGTTGGTAGCAATACTACTGAAAACCTTGGAGTTGCTAATGGACAAATATTTGAATTCTCAGGTGAGGGCACAGCTGCCAACGGGGTGGAGTTGCACACTATGGAGAGCGTAGATTTGGACCCAACTAAACCCAAGTGTGCTTCACCTCCTGCTGACAGCACAGTTTCTGTGTCAGGTGCCCTTCCTGTCCGCCAGCCCAAGTCCTGGGCCAGTCTCTTTCATGATTCTAAGCCTTCTTCCTCTTCGCTTGTGGCTTATGTGGAAACCAAGTATCCCCTCCTACCACATCTCCCCTGGTCTCTGAAAAGCTGGTTGAAGTTAAAGAGGGGCTTGTTCCGGTTTCAGAGGATCCTGTAGCCATAAAGATTGCAGTTACTGGAGCATGTAACCTTAATACATAAGCCAGTGTCATTGCAACCCCATGGGTTGATCAATAAAGGAAACTGGTGCTATATTAATGCCACACTGCAGATATTGGTTGTATGCCCTCCGATGTACCACCTGATGACGTTCATGCCTCTGTATTGAAAAGTGCAAAGGCCTTGTACATCAACACCCATGATAGATAGCTTTGTTCGGCTAATGAATGAGTTTACTAATATGCCAGTGCCTCCAAAACCCCGACAAGCTCTTGGGGATAAAATTGTGAGGGACGTCCGCCCTGGCGCTGCCTTTGAACCTACGTATATCTATAGACTCCTGACTGTGAACAAGTCGAGCCTGTCTGAGAAGGGTATCCGAGAAGATGCTGAGGAGTATTTAGGCTTCATTCTAAATGGACTTCATGAGGAAATGTTGAACCTAAAAAAGCTGCTCTCACCAAATAACGAAAAACTTACGATTTCCAATGGGCCCAAGAGCCACTTGCTTGACGATTATGAGCAGGAGGAGCAAGGTGAAGGAAGCGAGGGTGAATGGGAGCAAGGGGGCACCAGGAACAAGACTTGAGTCACCCGCCAGGCAGATTTCGTTCAGATGCCCATCACGGGTCTGTGATTTACCAGCAGAGTTCAAAAGAATCTGCCACTTTGCAACCATTTTCACGTTGCAGCTGGATATCCAGTCTGACAGGATATGTACGGTCTAGGACGCCTTGGAAAGCTTGGTGGCAAGAGAATCTGCCCAAGGTTATACCACAAAAACCAAGCAAGAGGTTGAAATAAGTCGAAGAGTGACTCTGGAAAAACTGCCTGCTGTTCTCGTGCTATACCTGAAACGGTTTGTTTATGAGAAGACTGGTGGGTGTCAGAAGCTTATCACAAACATCGACTATCCTGTGGACTTGGAGGTTAGTAAAGAACTTCTTTCTCCAGGGGTTAAAAATAAGAATTTTAAATGCCACAGAACACATCGGCTGTTTGCAGTGGTCTACCATCACGGTGGCAGCGCCACAGGGGGTCACTACACTACGGACGTCTTCCAGATTAGTCTGAACGGCTGGCTGCGCATCGATGACCAGACAGTCAAGGTGATTAACCAGTACCAGGTGGTGAAGCCAACTGCTGAACACACAGCCTACCTCCTGTATTACTGCTGCGTGGACCTGCTGTGAGCTCCTGTGCGCTGTGTGTGCCCAGTATGCCCGCTTTGTAGAACTCCATCTCTCACTGACTTCCCATCTCTCTTTAGTGGCTCTGTAGAGAGAAACTCTCCCTTTTGCAAAAATGGGCTAGAATGAAAAGGACTTGCCTTGGGCTTTGTGCACAACCTAGTTATGTTGACTTCTAACTTCCAAATCACCTGGTTGAAACAGACTGTTGGCTTGATTTTAGAATATATACAAAACCCCATATTCTGAAATAATGCTGATTCCTGAGAAAGTGGAACTTAACATTTGATTCCCACCCTAATTGCTTAGTAGAATAAATCCTGCACCAGCAACACTTGTAAATTTGTGAAAATGAATTTTCTTTCCTTAAAAAATTTTTTTAATCCATCACACTTTCCTTCCCACCCTTTAGTTTTTGATAAACAATAAAAAGGAGCCAGTTGTCAAAGAAGAAATAGCTCTTACTTCACAGAAAAAGAAACACAAAAATAGGTTGCTGGTTCCTAATAGGAAAAATACATTTTGATAATTGTGCGATGAGAAAATGCTTACGTACACATTGCAGATCAAATATTTGGAGTCACAATGTTAGTCTCCATAGATGTGTGATTGTAACTTTATTGCCATTAAAAGATTTCAAATTGCATACGTTCTTCTGTGTGCGCACAATGAGAAGTGGGCACCGTGGTGAAGACTGGTCTTTCCTGCGTCTCTGTTAACTCTGCTGTCTGCTCTTCTACGATGCTGCGTCCCTAACTGTACACAGTGTAGTGATACCTAGGAGTATAAAGTCGTCGCCCATCAATAAAAATCACTAAAGTTGGTTTAAAAGTTGTGTGTGTTTCCTTGAATGTGAATGCCTTTTCCAGTAACTGGAATTCGTGGGGCATGACTTTGCCTCAAGTGATCTCGACATGTATGTGGAAGCTGAACCAAGACTCAGGTTATGCGTGAAAAATTATTAACCAAAATTATTAACCATAGTGGTTTGAGTAAGTGAAGTTTTTAAATCTTAAATTAGCAGAAAATAAGAGATTTTCCTCCCCATTTTACTTTCCTTTTTGTTTCTACATTGCAGCATTTTTCACGATCACCAAAATGACTGGTTAGGTCAAGGCTGAACATCCTTTTAGTTGAAGGACACTGGGGCAGGACACCGCCTAGCCTGCCGGTAGGTGCCCGGACAGAAGATGTGGAGAGAGGGGACTCAGGAGTGGGGTGCAGCGCCCATACTGCACCCTTAGGCCTCTTGCGCCCGAGCTTCTGGATCTGTGTACACTTCTGGTTATGTCCCGGAAACTGCGGAGAAGTGGTTTTAGTGTGGTCCGGGTCTTCCTCTCTGGTGTGCCTAATCTCAGAGTGTCCCAGTCTGGGGCTCAGATCTTACTTTGTGAAATTAAGAGTACTAACATCATCCCCTTAGCCTGCTTACCCTTTATAACTCTATTCTGATTTGCTTGGCTAGATTATAAATCACAGTTAGCTACTCATTAAAATAATATACAATTCTCTTGGAGCACAGGGAGTTAGGAAGCCAAATTAACTTTGGGGGAAGCAGACCACACCAGCAGTAGCCCAGTGAAAGGTGAAACAAAATTCTATTCTGAAGCACTTCACTGAGCCGTAGGTTTTGATACTTGAACCAGATCAAGTCCTTCCTGTCCTCAGTGGCTCATCCATCCTGCCCATGTCCCCCACCCTCATAACTGGTCATCCTCTCTCTGCGGCTCACAGTAGCTTGTTGTGGTTGGTCCGTTTCTTGCCCACTAGCCAAGAACGTGCAGGCCGCTGTGGGTTTACTGCGGAGGCGGGTGGGGGACAGTGGTGTGCATTTCACTGTCCTGTTGGCATGATGGTTCAGCCACCCACATGGCTCACAGTGGCGTTCTGTTTTTATTTCCATGTGACCGTCGTGGTCTAGTGTGTGGGCAGCCTGAGCAGCAGCTTTGCCATCAGCAGAGGCAGCTTAGTTCACTGGCTTTCCCTCATGTCGTTTCTGCATATTGCTGTCATAGACTGTTTATACCTCACCAGGCCAGACTGGTCAGCTACAAGCGCAGAGTCAGTTTTTTAAATTAACGATGTTGACTGCCTCACTAGAAAATATTTTTTTTCCTTGGAGCCACAGTGTTTTATTAGGTCAAGAGCTGTGTGAATTATATATGCTTCATAGGGCCCTGGGCTTATAACTAGCATAAGTTAAATACAACTGACATGGCAGTTAATGTGTTAACCATATAATACCAGTGCACTAGTATTCAACTAATTTGCATGAGTCAATGATAAATTAATAATCCGTGCCATTGTGGATGGTTTAACTCCCCAGTGGAAGTATTTAGCCCACAAAATAACTAAAAACAGGGCTCAAAGCCATAGCACAGTGGTTACGGCACCAGCCAGGGTTCGAGGCCAGCTAAACAACAATGACAACTGCAACAAAAAATAGCCGGGCCTTGTGGTGGGCACCTGTAGTCCCAGCTACTTGGGAGGCTGAGGTAAGAGAATCACATAAGCCCAAGAGTTGGAGGTTGCTGTGAGCTGTGATGGTACAGCACTCTACTGAGGGCAGCAGCTTGAGACTTTGTCTCAAAAAACAAACAAACAAAAACAGAGACACAGACTCAAGGTTTTTCTATTACTTCTTTGGCCCAAGAAAAAACCAGCTTGTTAACAGGCCCCACTGAAGATGGTATCCTCTATACTGATTCCTTGAAGGTCAGTAGACTTAAAAAACATGAGGCAAATGTTGGTGTCTTAAAAGTTCATGTGTGGCAAGGCCGTGTGACCAGAGTACCACCGTTTCAGAGTACCGAAACGGTGTGTTTCCTTTAAAATCAGTCATAACGAATTGCCAAGTAGACATGCTTTTCCCTCTTCAAATGTTTTCTCTAGCTTCCTAGGAATTTTTTTTTGAAGTAATACTCACATGGCCTGCCTGTTCCTGTGTTATTTGTACCTTTTGGAGAAAAATTAACTTGCTTTTGAAAATGAAATGCACTTCAGCACGTGCTGGCTTTGTCTGGTGGTAGCGCTCCTTAGAAACAGACAGGTGACCAGCCTTTCCCTGTCTTTCCTTATCCTCAGCCCCAGCAAGAAATGTTATGTCATTTTAATCAGCAAGTCAGTTTTTCTCATGGAATTTAAATAGTAGGTTTGCTTCTTGGTTGTACGTTTTGTTTTGCAGACTTAATCATGCCCCTCTGTACGCTGTGGTCATATTTCACAACTGTTTACTAGGCACTGATTTGCTGAACATAATAGTATTTTGTTGGGTGACTTTTTCTTGGTAACAACCAGCAAGTAAGTTTATAAATCATGGTCCAGAGTTTGCATTAAAGGAAATTGACCCAATCCTAGCGGCTGTGGTATTTACAGAGTATTTTGTTTTGACTCTAGGATTTCACATTGATGATATTGTACAAGATATTTTCTTTTTACTCCCTTCCCTGCCCTTCCCCTCTCCTTCCCTCCTCTTTTCTTTTGAGTGACATTCTCACTCTGTCCCCAGGCTAGAGTGCCTTGGCATCGTCACAGCTCACAGCAAACCTCAAACTCTTGGGCTCAGGTGATCCTCTTGCCTCAGCCTCCCAAGTAGCAGGGACTACAGGTGCCTACCACAATGGCCTGCTAGTTTTATTTTTAGTAGAGACAGGGTCTCACTCTTGCTCAGGCTGGTCTCCAGCTCCTGAGCTCAGGCGATCCACCTGCTTTGGCCTCCCAGAGTGCTAGGTTTACAGGTGTGAGCCACTGTACCCAGCCAAGATATTTTCATTTAAACACTTTTATCAATTTCATCTTCTCAGAGACTCACATTTAAATGCTTGCTCCATGTTAGTGATCATTTTGGGGGAAAATTTTTATATTAGGTTTTCTAACAAGTATGACATTAGTATGGCTCCATTCTGTTTGGAACCAACAAGTATTGTATTTGTGCATTTGAAAAGTTCCCTGATAGAAAATTTCCAAGGAATCCTGTGTTACTGATGGGACATTTGGGAACTAGACAAAATCTGACCCTGTGTTTAGTTTGGTTTTGATTTTGTTTTGGGGGGAGGGAGGTTTTGTTTTTTTTTCCCCAACAACTTAACCCATCTGGAGTGCATTGTGCTTGGCATATGGTATTGGGCTATGTCGTAGATTAAGGTCTTATCTGCAGCTTTGGGTATCTGGGATTGGGTCTGGTCAACTTGCCCCTGGATTTCCCACTTGTCCTTCAAAGAAACCAACTCTCTTTTCACATGTTTTCTCGGTATTCTGGCATTCTTTTTTGATTTAAGAGAAGAATTGTTCCTTTGCTTAATTAAAAGAAAAAGAAGATGGAAAGCCCTTTCTGTACACAGAGATTTGCTTCTGGATTTGAGACTCTTCTGTGTCCTCACCCGTTCTGTTTGTATCAGAGAGTACCAGCCCTGGACTGAGCTCTGTCAATCCCTCTCCTGTGCAGGTAACCATGTATTTATTGTTTCTAAAAATAGTTCCTGATACCTGTGGGTCTGGCAAGCGCCTTTGACAGGCTTATCACATGTCGTTTACAAGTACTTTTCTGCGGTGCGCTACAGAGAAAAGTTTCCAGCAAAATATGTACCTTTAGGGTCCAGGCAAGTGAGCAGAGCCTCCTTAGGGCTGACTTGGGAAAGTAGGTATCAGCTTTGCCATGAGGAAAACTGACAGTCCAGGAAGATAGCCCTGCTTCCTGTGGCTTCAGATATCCCTGCCAGACTTCTCAGTGTGGGAAGTGAAGGCTCAAGTGGAGTCCTGCTGAGAGCAAAGTAAGGACGCATCTGTTGCTTCCTTTGGGTCTGTGACCTGGAGGTGGCCACAGGGGACCAGCGAGGTAGAGTAGCACTCCTGTGGCCAGCCTTGGGGTTTTCCTGCAGGTCACTCCTTCAGCACCTCCCTGCCTCTCCTCCATTCTCCAGGACAGTCTCCAAAGATGTTAACAGCTAAGACTTTGGGCTTTTGACAGGCCTGCTCCTGAGCTCTTCCCAGGCACCTTGTCCTCTGGCAGCACCAGGAAGCACCAATATCTCTGTTGTGTGGATGGGGAATTGGCACCACCCGTGTGGAGCCTCTGAGCTGTGCTGAGAGCAGTTGTCAGACTGGCCTCTTGTTCCTGCGCTGCGGCCTGCCCCGCTCACCTGCCCTGCTCACCAAGGAGTAAACTGGGAGGGCAGACAGAACTTGTGGAAATAGGAGGAAAGTCTGGACGAACTCTCACTGGTTGTAGCGTTAAAGCAAACAAAAGCAGCAAAGTAATGTGTAAAAAACTAGGCTGCAGAAGCCACACAGCCTGCCTCCCAACCCACCCAGCCCTAGCCGGCCACGCCGCCTTGGGCAGGTCGCCCCACATCTCACCTACACGGTGTCCGGGAGTGGTGCTGCCACCCAGGCCTTCGGCAGGTTGATCAAGGTAGTCAGTGTGATCCGTGAGCACATGGGATGCTCAGTCATGGGGCCCACATGGTCATCAGAGACAGCCCTGCACCTGCACCTGGTACCTCCTGCAGGCCTTGCTCATGGGGCAGTCACCTGAGACTGCAGTGCCGGTGTGTAGGCGGGTTGAAGGGAACCAGCACCCACCATGAGAATGTGTGAACCACCTCTCAGCCACCACCGTGCTGCCAGGTTTGTCCTGGGGCCCTCAGCAGCGGCAGGAGAGGGAGCCTGACACCCTTCCCCTTCCCAAAGTGGGCGCCTGGCAGGGCCCAGGGCGGGACCTCGGGGGGAGGCCTCTGGCTCTCACCTGCCTGGGTCTCTGCTTGCCTGCCCCTCGTTTGAATCCCTTCCACGCAGTCGGTTCTGGTGCTTCTGCTCAACCCAGACCGCTTTAGTTCAGCATCTGGGTGTTGTCTCCCATCTGGTCTGGAACCACCACAGTAGAAAAACTTCCTCTGCTGGCCAAATTTCCAGTAGAAAACGGTGCGAGGGATGGAGGGCTGCCCTGAAGTTCTGGACAGGAGGCGCGGCCCCTCTGTCTCCCCCCTCTCAGATGCTCACACAGGCCACGTGCACAGCAGGCCTTCTATTTTTCTGTTCCTGTGCTTCTTTCCATCTGCAATGGGACATTTTTGAAAACTAAAAGCCACTAGCACAAGGAAAATCAAAGAGAACATCAATCCAAGTGCTTCAGTCGGCTATTTGATCCTGCAAACCTTGGGTTGAAACTTGATCCCTAGAGTCAGAGTTGGGGCCTGGTGGGGAAGGGTTTGAGTCTGGGGTCTGATCCCTCCTGAAAGGCTTGGTGCGTTCCTTGTAACCAGCTAGTTCTAGCTCCATCACTTACCTACCAGGGCTGGGTCCCCCTCCACCAGGTCCCCCTCCCGTGTGGTCTCTGCACATGGGGCTTCCCTTCTCTGCCCTGTGCAGGGAGGTAGCAGAAGGAGAAGGCCGTCACCAGATGCACATGCTGGCGCTGTGTTTCTTGTACAACCTGCAGAGCTGGGACCCAAACAAACCTCTTTTTCTTTCATTTTCTTTCCTTTTTTTCTTTTTTTTTCTAAGCCATAGTCTCACTCTGGCTGGAGTGTTGTGATATCATCACAGCTCACAGCAACCTCAGACTCCTGGGCTCAGAGCATCCTCCTGCCTCAGCCTCCTGAGTAGCTGTGACTACAGGCACCTGGCACAACGCCTGGCTAGTTTTTCTGTTTTTAGTAGAGATAGGGGTCTTGCTCTTGCTCAGGCTGGTCTCAGACTCCTGAGCTCAGGTGAACCTCTGGCCTCAGAGTACTGGGATTATAGGCGTGAGCCACTCCCAGCCTCAGTATTCCTTCATCGCAACGAAGATGAACTAAGACAACCTAAGATTTGTTTGCAGAGAATTAGAACTATAAAGGTACAACTTGCCCACAGTTACATCTGAGAAGAAAACACTCACTTTGATAAATCCAGCAAAGGGTGCTCAAATTCCAAACCGAGATTGGTCAAGGGGATGAGAAGGTGAGAACGTGGGCAGGTAGAGGTAGGAAAGCAGGAGAGGTGGCCAAGAAGCAAGTGGCTTGGGTCTGGCCTGGTCACCTCTGTAGTTATGACCATGCCACAACCTCACCAGCCCCTGTAATCAACTTTCTCAACCCCAACCCTCTAATCTCTACTGGGAAATGGCTGGTCACTATTTTTCTTCTGGACTGCTGAGGGTTGCTGTGTGCTGAGATATGGTTTTCATTTTATTTATTTGTTTATTTTTTGAGACAGAGTCTCACTATGTCGCCCTCAGTAGATGGCTTGGCATCACAGCTCACAAGCAGCCTCAAACTCTTGGGCTTACGCGATTCTCTTGCCTCAGCCTCCCAAATAGCTGGGACACAGTTTGCTTTTTTTTTTTTCCTGCAGTTTTTGGCCAGGGCCAGTTTTGAACCTGCCACTTCTGGTATATGGAGATAGCGTCCTACTCCTTTGAGCCACAGGTGCTGCCCGACATGGTTTACATTTTAGAAATCCATTTTGGAGACCTGTAGGTGGCTGTCTGCTTGGCATGATGGTCTGTTTGGTACCCCCGAGCTGCGGCCTGGCCTTATTTCTCTCCCTTGGTTTAAGGGGCACAAATCCCCAGGGCCAGATGCTTATACCATAAAACTTGCCTTGACTTTGACTTCTGAGTCTTTGCCTCCTGAAACCAAATTTTTTTCAGTGTTTTATTCTTGCTTGTTCTAATGGTCACCTTTGGTAATGCACGTAATATGAACCCAAGAGTGAGTAAATCTCATTGGAAAAAACTAGAATCAATAGATGGTCACCGTTCCACCTCTCAGCTCAGAGCATCCGAGCTCGCCATCCACGGAGTGGCAGCCACAGCAAAAGATCTACCCAGTCTGGCCAGAGCATGACTTCAAGCCATTTTGTCCTGGACTAGACTGAACACAGTTTGGCCTAGGACATGAGCACAGGCTACGGTCTACTGGTGCACTGAGCAGATGACCCGGGGCCTTTGAATACTGACCAGTTGCTGACTCCCTGAGATGGGTTTCTGTCTGATGAAGCAAGCAGGGACTGGCCGGCCTAGCACCTTTTCACAGAAATGATGAGCTCCCGAAGGTGGCGATGCCAAGGCAATAAAAACCCAGGGGTGCCGTAAACGCCAGATGCTGTGTGCACCCGCTCACTGCCACAGCGGCGGTTTGGAAAATACTGGGAAAGCAATCGCGGTGGCTGCCGTGAGTCTGCAAGTTCATGTGGTTCGTATTTGCCTTGGATTACCCAAGAGTCAAACCCTGTCTTTTTGCTTCAGTAAAAGCACTGCATTGACTCAAATGTTCTGTTCTAGTTAAATGAGAGAAGTGGCGGGGACAGTGATGGGACGTGAAACCTCGGCCACTGCTCTGCTGAAGCTGGTCTGGATTTGGGGGCGTGGGAGGAGGGTGTGTGTGTGTGTGTGTGAGCGAGAGAGAGACAAGCACACCTGCACACAGCCCTGAGGCTCTTGCTGTATTTAGAAATGTATGTAAATGTATAGATTATGTCCAGAGCCCTGAGGCCCCAGGCTTGCCCCTGGTCACTGTCCCATCCCCAGCCGCAACCACCAACCTGACATTTGTGGCCACACATCAGTTTCTCGCCCTCCCACTATTGCCATTTGGGGCCAGCCCTTCTCTGTGGCGGGGCTGTTCTTTGATTTTAGTGGCTTCCCTGCCCCGTCCTGCTGGCTGCCAGTTGCCCCCACCCTCTCTAGTCATGACAACAAAGTGTCTCCCACATGGACACAGTCACCCCTGGTGAGAGTGGTGGCCACAGATGCTCTTGACTGTGTTGAGCATTGAATCAGAGCCTTCATAAGTGACCTTCCTGTCTTCCCTCCCTCTCAGGATTATTTCTCTGAAGTCTGTGCCAATGGAGTGGGTGCCAGGGCTTGGTTCTTTCTCCCTGCTGAGTGATAAGGAATTGCTAGAACGTTAAGAGCATTTTTTGTTCTTTTTTCTTTTTTGTGAGACAGTCTCACTTTATTTCTCCGGGTAGAGTGCTGTGGTGTCACAGCTCACAGCAATCTCAAACTCCTAGGCTCAAGTGATCCTCTTGCCTCAGCCTCCCGAGTAGCTGGGACTATAGGTGCCTTCCACAATGCTGAGCCGTTTTTAGAGACTGGGTCTCACTCTTGCTCAGGCTGGTCTTAAACTCCTGAGCTCAGGCAATCCACCTGCTTTAGCCTCTCAGAGTGCTAGGATTGAGCACAGGCATGAGCCAGCATGCCCGGCCAGTTAAGAACACTCCTGCAGGTGTGTTGGTGGGCCTATTTCTCTTGGGTGCACACTTGGTGGGCTGTGGGTCCCGGGACAGCACACATTCAGGGTGAGTGGACGCAGGGCTTATGTTCCACTCCCACTGCCCCAGAGAGGACAGCAGGGATCAAGAATGGTGAGACCAATGCAAACCGCTTGATGGGCCTTGAAGTCACCTCCGTTGAAGTTCCCAGGAGGGGATCTAAGCTCACAGAAATACGCCCAGAGGTTACCAGTTTCAATAACAGTATCTCCACTAATCAATTACTGTATTCTCAGCACGGCTCGTTCGCCTCGTTGTGACTCTGTAAAGCCTTCTTCCTGGCTGCCCACTGAGTCACCAAGCTCCAGGCTACACTACTGAATTAAAATCATGGCACGTAAGCCTGGTCCTCATGGTGTGATCAGGCCCATGTATATAAACAGGGATGCTGAAACGTAGCTAGTGGTGTTTTCGAAGTCCCCACGCCATGTCCACCAAGGCTGCCTTCTCTCCCCTCGTTTGCTGTGACTCTGCTTCCACGCCTTCTATGAGAGGAGCAGAAACTCAGGCCGTGTTTTCTGAGTGGCAGGTGTGGGGAGGCAGCAGTCCTGGCTCTTGTGGCTTGTGCCCTCCAGCAAGGCCACCTAGCCTGTCTCTCAGCCTGTCTCTCCATGTCCCTCAAGCTTTACCAGAAGGGTCACAGCTGATTATTCGTGAAACCCCACTCTTCCTTTCTGCCACCTGGAAAGCCAGTTCTCAAAATGCAGGGGAAGACAGACCAGAAGGCAATGCCTGGTCTGAACCATCACGAGGGCCGTCTTCGTAGGGTGGTTTTGTTTCTTCCCTGGTTGCTCTCAATATCTGTCTGTGTAGTCTGGGTCTCCTGAAATAGGCATTTTTTCGTTTTTAAATTTGATAATAGTCATCTCCGTGCCTGACCGTTACGTGCCCAGGGGAGCCGGCGCAGTCCCTCACTCCACCCTCCACTTCTCTGCAGACCGGGGGTCGTCGGTCCTCTCAGGCCCGCGGTTTGGCCTGGTTACAACCCAGCAGGCTTGTAAGTCACCTAATTGAAGGGTGCCCTTGCCAAGTTTATACCCTCTGGAAACTCAAGCTCTGGTTTGCGGATTAATGTGAGCTTTGGTTGCAGGCACCCGAAATGCAAGTATGTAATTCCACGTTTCAAATATGGGGGCACGGACGTCTCGGGCATCGGATGCCATTCCATTCAGATGAGTTAAGCACAAGCAGATCCCGAACTCAAGGATTAAATTCTCCCTTAAATACTTCTGGGTTTCCAACTTCAGGGGAAAATATGCCTGGGAAAAATGTCTTGGGGTTTCATCAAATATTTGGAAAATAATCTGAAAACATTTTCCAAACCCTCAATGGAACCTCCATGGTTCCAGACTGAATCCTAATTGATACTTAATAACTCTGTCTATAGGGGCTTTCTCAGTCTATTATTATTATTATGGTAAATGTCCCGGGAGTCTTCTGTCCCGGGAACTTATAGTGATGCAAGTTGGGTTTGGGAATCACCAGGGATGTGGTATGGCCAAAAGCTCTACTGCACAGACAGGCTCTGTTTTCCCCAGAAATACTTGCCCCTAAGTCTGCTGCTTGGGTCAAGCATGTACAGAAGAATCTATTTTAAATATCAGGAATAAGAGCCTCACCTATGAACGCTTGCACACTGACGGTTAGGCACTTACCACGTCCTGAGCACTTCCTACGTCCTCTCATTAATCTCTGCAGCAGCCCTGAGAGGTGGGTGGCAGTTGTTATTCTCATTTGGGGAGGAGGGAAGTGAGGCCCAGAGAGGGAAAGTGATCTTCCCAGGGGTGCACAGCAAGGATTTGAACCCTTTTTATGGTGCTGCCTGGTCATGACAGATCAGCTGCTGTGTCAGCAAACATGTTTCACGGAAACCTCATAAAAAGGTTCCCGGCGTTCTCTCAGATGACTTCAGTTGACTGGTGGGAAATGTTAATGAAGAACAGTTTCCTTTGAAACATTAGTACATTTGATGAAGAGTTCTGGGAAGCCGGAGATATCCTCCGTATGGAGAGTTCCCCCTGCCTAAGACTTATTCTGGGGACGGAGCAAGATCACGTCACTCACTGGAACTTTATGACCTTCTTCGGCTGACCCCGTCGCAGCTGTGGTCAGTGAGACTGACTCAGAGTCCCATCCCCATCCCTTCCTTCGGCCAGCCAGGAGGTGGAAACTCCCCTCTTTCCCGCCGTTTTGATTAATCTCAGAAACAGGTCCCATAGGGGTTACCCCAGACCCCAACTTTATAGTCTTCTCTAGCCGACTGGGTCCCAGCCGTGATCAGTGGGACTGACTCAGTGAGCCCACCCCACCCCTTCCTTCAGCCAGCTAGGAGATGGAAACTCCCCACCTCTCTGCTGTTTTGTTTAATCTCAGAAACAGACCCCACGGGAGCTGCCCCAGGACCCCGCTCAGGCCCTGGGGTGCATGAAAAGCTCGTCCTCCCTGTGGGCTGCAGCCAGTACCTGGGCAGACATGAAAGGTCAGCCTGTCACTGTTCTCAGGTAATAAACAGGCAGTGACACACTTCCTCCATCTGTCCTCAGTTCCTGTTTTATTTTCTTTTTTTGGAGATGGGGTATTGCTCTGTCACCCCAGCTACAGTACAATGGCATCATCACAGTTCACAGCAACCTCAGATTCCTGGGCTCCAGTGATCCTCCTGCCTCGGCCTCCTGAGTAGCTGAGACTACAGGTGCCCACCACCATGCCTGGTTAGCTTTTCCATTTTAAGTAGAGATGGGGTCTTACTTTTGCTCAGGCTGATTTGAATTCCTGAGATCCAGGGATCCTCCCTCCTCGGCCTTCCAGAGTGCTGGGATTACAGGTGTGAGCCACCACGCCTGGCCCACCACATTTTATCTTGATTAATCTGGGTATAAATTTATCATCTGTACTGAGATTTTCAACCAACCAGCGTTAGGCTCTGTTGACTCTCTCTCTCTGCCCCTGAGGACCCCATGGTAAGACACAAGGCTGTGGGGACCTAACAGTCCCTCCTCCTTGGCCAGCTGGAAGCTGGAGAGTGCTCACGTAGGGGTACTGTTAAGTGTCGCTACTTGTTCCCGAAGTGCAGAGGTGGCTGTCGTTATCCCCATTCTCTAGATAAGGAAAACTGAGCCCTAGGGAGGCTGAGCTGTGTGCCTAGAGTCTCACAGTGAGGAAGGAGGCAAGCCCAGGAGCTGGGCAGGTAACTGCTGTGCCACGCAGGCTCCCTCTAGGCTGCAGCCAGAGGCCGACATCAAGGTGTCAGACAGCCTTCAGACGCGGGGAGGGCCTTGTGTGCCCTCTATGTGTGTCAAGTAGACAGGACATGGGACCTGTTCTGGGGACAGGAGGAGACGGGAGGAGGGGAGAGCCCCCGACTTGCTATATGATTCCCGTTTTATATAAAATATTCTAGAGCAGGCAGATGGGGCAGGTGGGAGGCAGACGGGAGGGAAGGACTCAGGGGGTGAGGTGTGAGGGTGATGGGAATATTCTCTATCACCATCCTGGTGGTAGGATGCAGGTGTAGACATCTGTCAAAACTTACTGAGCTGCGCACTTAAAATGGGCATGCTGTTTTGTGCAGAATTCTACCTCCCACAAGGCTGATGATAAAAAAAAAACAAACACGCCTCTGAGGCCTCCTGCTGGTGAGACAGGGTGGCCACATCAGGGATCCTGTTTTTCAGACCTGGGGGGATGTGTTTTCCTCTTTTGTATTTCAGGGCAGTTGACCTTTTTCCTTCTCAGTGAGTCCTCACCTGCCCGAGGGAGCAGGGGTGCTCGGCAGGAGCTTGTGAGAAGGAGCCTGAGTTTCCCTTTTGGAGTCCTCAGTGAGACAACAGCCCTCAAAGCTGATGTGGGTTCCCTTGGCTCCCACCCCTGCATCGTGTTGTCAGCCAAGCGTAGGTAAATCCCGTGCTTCATGTGAGGGAATGGAAGGAGGAAAACCCTCCCCCGGCTCTAGAGGGGGTGGGGGTGAGGCAAAAACAAACTGCCCCGTGGGCTGGACCCCTGGGGGTTGAGAGTGGAGAAGCAGGAAGGAGATGGAGAACAGAAGGGTTCAGAGGCGCCCCTGAAATGCAGCATGCCCAGGCTGCTGTAGTGACCTGGGGAGGAGACAGTGGCTGGAGGCGGAGTCCAGGCTTGCTGGGGTGGGTGGGTTACATGGTGGCCCCTAAAAAGACACATCCGTGACCTCACCCCCGGAATGTGCGAATGCGCCCTTATTTGGAAGAAGAGTCCTTGCAAATGTGACCTCAGCCTGGCCTGCCCAGGTGGCCCTAAATGCAATGATGAGGGTCCTCATCAGAAGAGGAGGCTGTGTGAGGACAGAGACTGGAGTGATGCAGCCACAGCCGAGAATGCCTGGGGCCACCAGCAGCAGCAGGGGCTGACGAGCCTCCCTCCACAGCCTCTGGAAGGAGCAAGGAGCTGGCCCAGAGATGCTTTGATATCAGACCTCTGGCCTCTGCAACTGGGAACAGGCTTTCCCTCCCATAACCCCTTCCTGGGAAACCATGACGACCCTAAACTTCCCCCACCCTCATCCAGGCCTCATCTTTTTTTTTTTTTTTTTTTTTTTATTATTATTATTATTATTTTATTATTATTATAGATAAAAATATGCACCATAGATGTGGCCCAACCCATCGCCCT
This sequence comes from Loris lydekkerianus, assembly GCA_963574355.1. Classification (NCBI taxonomy): domain Eukaryota; kingdom Metazoa; phylum Chordata; class Mammalia; order Primates; family Lorisidae; genus Loris; species Loris lydekkerianus. The sequence goes on along the minus strand of CAUYPK010136879.1, from coordinate 42 downwards.
CCCTCCACCCAAACCTCCCCCCCCCCTTCCCCTTCCTTGGTC